>JAOUQW010000038.1:9242314-9254157 GCA_028565825.1 Olivaichthys viedmensis | reverse complement strand
TCACCTCTGCACACACACACATGCACATACTTATGCATACACCACCTGCCGATGTGCCCTAGTCTAACACACACACACCCCAAACCTCAGATGTTTTACTGCATTTATTGAACCGCAGTTAGCAACAATCACAACTCTCTCCCCTGTTTCCCACTGACACACACACACACACACACACACACATTCCCCCTTCCCTCAGAAAAGCACAGAGATGAAAGAGTCCAACCTGCCACCCCAAGTCACATCTGCTTCCCACACACAACTATTTACTCCCCATCCTAACTGCTCCTAATGCTGATCCTATCAGCCCTACTATCCCCCTCTCTCTCCATCCCCCTTCTTCATCTATCCTTTCTCTCTCTCTCTGCATGCTCTCCCCCACCGTTTGCTGCTCCCTCCCACCCTTTTTCCTTTAACTAAACTGGCTCTGGCTTCCTCCATCTGGTCCCCTTTCCTTCAGCAGCCCCGCACCTGTTCACACCTCCTCTCCTGTTGGACCGCATTGAACATTTTCTCCGCTGCCAGGGCTATTCTGGCACCCACAACCTCTCTGTCATTCAATCCATCTGTCAGAAGTGAACTTTGTTTACCACCAGCTTCTGCTTTCTTCTTCAAGAAATGCAAAGCCCCCTCAAGGTCAGTGGCAAAATGAATTGGAGTTGCCACCGATTTACAAACAACCCTCTCCCTCGCTCAAAGACCCCCTCCTGCAGCAAACCGACGCATTCTGTAGCGGCAAACGCTCTGTAACTAACTTTCCGTTTTCACTAATATGTCTCTTTTAGAAAGTTACAAGATTCCAAGAGGTCAGTTGGGGAGCATAAGACATTCAAAGTAAGTGCATAAATAATATTTGCGTGAATGTAAGTAGTGGCAATATCTGGCAAGAAAATAAACTTTCTGAGAAGCCTGATAGAAAGACAAAATGGCATTTGACCAAAACTGTTCCACCTTTGAAAGAGGAGCAAAGCTGGTGGTGAGCGCAGGACTGAAGGTGAAAAGACGGAGCAGGGGACAAGTGAGTGAGAGAATTAGAAGGACAGAGTGCTCTCCCTGGATGAAACAGCGTGTGCCAGTGATGGTGTCGATGCCCGTGCTCTGAGCAGGGGACACATGGCCGGAACTCGGGGCCGACCTACAGGGTGCCCATGCCAGACCCCCCACTTATGCCAACTCTAACCAAACGCGCCCTCCAAAAGCCCATGTGCCTGTGGTAAGGAATCAAAACTAAGCAAAAAAGCAGTGCAGCCACTGAAGAGCATAAACAAACGCTGCTTTTAACTCATAAGGGTGTCGGGGTAGTGGGTCTGGAAGCTGCATCCAGCGCTTCCACTGCTCTCCCTCTCATGGCGGGATTTTGTGATGGGATGGAAGCTTTGTGATGAACTTCGTCGGCCAGCTGGAGAGTGGTAGAAGTAGAACCATCCTCCATGAATGAGAGCCATTGGCCCTTTAAAGTGCTGTACATGCGAGTGTGTGAGAATGGGAATGAATAAGGGCTCACAAAGAAAAGCGCTGTATGAAGTAATCATATGATTACAACAGCAGTGCAAACAACAAAGCATCAAATGTGAAACTAGTATAGCATAAACTCATAGTAGAATCCCAGACGGAAAAAAAAAGAAAAAGAAAAAAAAAAAGTCAGGAGTTTATTTATGCACAGGTAAATAAACTAGGCTCTTCCAACTCAAGCAAAACCTGAAACAATTTGCAAAAATTTGCATTCAATTCTCCTTAGGGGAAATATAACATCAATAATCAGTGCTCTGAACCTAGCGTATACAGTATATTTAACATGGAGTCTATATTGAAAAACTTATAGTGACCAAGAAAAGGGTGTCATGGACAAAGAGCAGGAAGGGGATCAACCCATGTTCCAGAAACAGTAAGTAGGGCACTTTCTCTGGGCAGAGCTGGCCCAAGTGAGAACAGTTGCACCCAACAGATTTGCCTTCACTTTGCCTGGGGGACTCATAACATTCTGTCCTATGCCAGCGTGCTTGACTGAGAGCTGGGCCATGGCGCTCCATCACTTCTCCATGGGTTTCCTTCCACTCAAAGTCATTACTAGGACTGTTTAACAGTATAAGAGCATACTTCACATACTCCATATATTCTACAGTATTTTCTTTTAAGACATTCTCTGCATTTGAACTTTAGTATACATCTAGTAGAATAAAAAAGGAAAAAAAGAAAAGAAAAGAAAAGCATCACAGGTCTAGGGGAACAGACTGTAAAATCCTACATATGTACAGTAGACTGCTGGTTATTCGGTAAGAGGTTATTTTTTAGATGAATGTCAGTTTAACAAAGCCAAATACTGATCAGGTTTAGTCATATTTGCCTTTAGAAATAAATAATAACAGAAAACAGAAAATAAAAAAGTGTGAGGCAATTTCTTAAAATCTCATATCTCAACATGAAAACAATAACAAAATGAAACATTTATTGATAATTAGTACTTTTATTAATATACATTTTTAAAGATGCTATCAATCACAAACAAAATGCGATTATGACTACATATTTGCCCCACAGCAACTATAACGAGATGCATTCTGTTCTTGACAGATGAGGGGAGCACTGGCACTGTGTGAGGATAATCAGGTTCAGAGACCATGTTCTCCTGGGTATATATACATGCTCCCAGTACTGGGCCACAAATGAATGACACACATGTAACTGCCTTGAACTTGGTTAGGGCATTAAATAATGGAATAAATGACTGGCAAATGAGTTGAGGTCTTGCTCAATTGAGGGACATAGCCCCTGGCATTGCATCTGGTCTTATAGGCCAGCAGAGAAGGATGCTGCATGGGAGATAAAGAGGGGAAGTCACTACTAATACATGACGTCCTTACACAAAGTGAAACATCTAACCCCGTTGGGATAAGAGTGAAGGCTGAATGAACAAATCGAGACCATGGAATTATAAGGTTCTATCTGACAATCCTGTGATTTTAAGATATTGAGCCATAAAGTTTTGATCCTCAAGAAGGTCAAGGCAGATACAATTTTTTTAAATGTATTTTCTTTTATACCTTTTACATATACTAAGGTGCCCATACTCACTTAGTGAAAATTACCTCTTAGTTTTGAACAATTGTTTCCTTTAGACCACTTAAAGCTAACACTTAAAGTGATATTTCAGCCTAAAACAAAATAAGACTCAGGAACTAGGGATCCAGACAAAAATATAGATGATGGTTATTTACCAGGGTTGTGTCTGCACGTCCAGTAATGGAAATCACCACCACTGGATCTGTATACCATGAAATATATGTATATAATACCTATTTTATATACGTGTGTGTGTGTGTTGATGTGGCAGTGACCTTTTTTAAGGCGAGTGCTTTCCATATCTTTTACAGGTGGGCGAAAAAATATCGTAATTACAATACATGACATCTTCATGATAAAGCAATGCTTCATCTGCTGCTATTTAATTTTGCTATCAAAGCAACAACAAAACAGTGGAGCCATATTATGAAAAACTAAGTTTAGAGATATATTTTTTAATTCAACATTTAAAATAAATAAATAAATGTGTAACGAAGAAAAAGGGGGGAAAATGAAACAATTGGTACAAATATAGACTTATAGCCTTCTGTATAGAAATATTATTATTAATTTTCATTATTATTTATTCATCTTAAAGCATATTAAACAGTAACGACTATGAATTATCCAGTAACTACAGCAAAACTAAGAGGAAAGGTATGTAGTTATAAGAGTGAGAAATGGAAGTCTGCACACGCCAACGGGACCTGGGAGTTTAAGGGGTTAACATCCAATCAGCTACTTGTTTCAGTGAGAAACAGTGGCGTTATTAAACCACAATAAAAGTATATCATGATGTTAATATACTGTGATATCAATAACATGCAGTCATAGTGCCCAGCTCTGATATCTAGTATCTAGTTACTGTATGTCAACTAGATTTTTCACTTGTTATACATTTCATGTTGCTTTTAATTTCAAGTGTTGTTTTTGAAATTGCTTTTGACCTCAATAAGAAATACGACCATACTGCTTTTTAAAAAAAGTCTGAATTTTAGTCACTTCCCAAATACGATTCTTTTTTTTATTTGGTGATTATTATTTTGACAACCTGGTATGTTGATATCAGTACTATAGTCATACCATGTTTAATGTCCAATAGTTCTTCTTGATGGATGTAAGAAGAACAGGGATTTAGTTCTAGGACCGATGAAGCCCCTCAGATGACTGGCAAAATGTCTTCAAGAGTATGCCACAAGTCCAGTCCAGTCATTGACCTTGACCTTCCTACTATTAGGATTTAATGACCTAGATGACCAATAACCTTCAATAATATACTGCAAACATTTCTTTAGATTGTGCAGCAGCCAGTTAAAGGCCAATCCTGGATTCATACACATGCACAGAGCGCTACATCCTTATGCACGCCGAGACTTGGGACAAACTCATTCAAACAAAAGGCCAAGCGATGTCATGTTCGGAGAGGTCGAAAACGACAAAAGACAAAAGCTGTGGTCCTGCCCTGTGCCACATGAGGAGGAGGAGCGAGGGGCCTGCAGCCTTGCAGGCGAGGCGTGAAGACGTGGCAAGGTCTCATGCCAGGCCAACGGGCACACCACTGTCAACATCGTGGCGCTCTCCCGCCTGGCCGGCAGCGGTCCCAGCTGCCCCATCCGTTACTGTCTGATTAGTTCTGCTAAGCAGCCCCTCCTCTCACAGCCCTGCTGCCATCTGCTCCCCCCAACAAGATGGCTGCCGCCCAGCACCTCGCACACCGCCCTCCTACCTGCCAGTGCCCACGCCCGTGCTTGCCCCAAAGCACCAACATGGCTTCTCGCGGCTGGCAGCAGCCTCCTTTCTTTTCTTTTTTTTCTACTACTTTTGACGAAGGGCACAGGCTTCGTTCTTTTGTTGCCCGTCGGATGGTACACGCACCTCCCACTGACTTGGTCTTGCAGAAGTTTGGTGGAGCGGCAGACTTCACGCACGGTGGCAGCCTCCCTCTGGCATGGAGCTGCATCTGCTCGCTCTTTTATTCATTTTCCCATTCTCGCCCATTCAGGGGATTGTGGTCTGCCTTCCCACACACACACACACTCATGTGAGGTTGAAGGAAGGCAGAGAGGCGTGCAAAGTTTAATGGAATTTTGGGGTGGGATGAGAAACCGTTTAACGGCAACGCTGCGGTGGGTCTTCAACGCTTTATGGGCTTTAGAAACAAGAACTTTTTCAGAGGACAAGCCAATGACACTGTCAGCAAAGCACGAGAGGCCTCATAATCATCAGTATGGGAGTTGAAATATTGAAATACAGTTTTTCAAAAGGTTGTGAGAAGTTTTCTACTGCTCCTCTCCAGACCCTCTGTAGCAGTTCTGCACATACTGCCACACCAAACACTCCCAATTAAATCTAAATGCTTTAAACACTTTCATGCATCGTGTCTATTTCTGATGTGTGATGAAGTACAAAAAACACATTCACTTCTAAGGCCATGTGTCATCTCACACTGCAAGCATCATTTCAATTAGACCTTTGAAATGAGAGATTTCTTAAAAATACAAAGTTTTACAAAGCTTTATGGCACAAAAAAAAAGAAGAAGAAAAAAAGAAGCAAACACAAAAGCTTTGCCTTGACAGAAAATCTCTAATGCAGGAGGAAACATGTAGAAGTGTGGTCATGTTCACACTGAGCTTGGGCTTTGGGAAAGAGGTTAGTCAGAGTCCCACCATACACCGCTAATAAAGAGGTATCAAATGTCCAGTCCGAGTGAGCCACAGACACAGATTGGATTTCTAAACTTCTTATAGGCTTTCTATTCCATTAAGTCCCTTTCCCAAAGACTGGGCCTAATTAGTGTCTTTCCCACTCTGGCATGCTGCTTCCCTGTGCACAGGTTCTCTCTTGCTCTATATCACAGTGGTAAGAAATATTTGCTAGTTTCATATGCAGGTTCCTTTACAAACTGTGACACTGTGATCATTGGATCAGAATTTAAGACTTGGCTGTTTGGTCATTCCAATGAATGCTGCAATTCATGTGGACATCTGCCATATATGAGACAAACCTCTCCGTCCAAACTGCAGTGAACTCCAACAAACCCAGTGAGGCAGCATGGAGAATTTGTGAATCAGATGGTGAGAGCCACAGCAAAAAGAATGCAGCTTTTTGCCTTGCATATTTATTTAAATTTTTTCCTTTACACACTACGAGGTCTGCGAAATGTTGTTAGAATTGGGGGTGTGCAAGTAATAAGGGGGTGTGGTATTGGTTGGGGAGGGGGGCAAAAAGGCATAAGCAAACAAAAAACAAACAAACAAATGGAATAAAGTCTGGGCTCAAAGCCGTCAGAAGGCGGAGAACAGAGCGGGGGGATTAGGACAGATCCTCGGCTGCACACCGCACAGCTGGCTGATGATCCAATGCTGGAGCCGCCGGCCCTGTCTGTCTACCCGACATGCGCCGGGGGGCTGGGGGGCCCGGGAGAGGGCCCAAAAAAAAAAAAGGGCAGCAAGAAAAGGAAAGAGAGGGAGAGAGAGGGAGGGGGAAAAAAACAAACAAAAGGCAACTGCTTCATTTGCGTCCGTTTGGAGGGAGCTGTGATCACTCAGGCTGAGATGAGAATGAGAGGAGAATCAAAGGGCAGCTTCAGAGGCCTCGTTCACACAGACACCCAGCAGGGCGCCCAACGTGCCCGCTCTCGCACAGGCGCTACAGCTGATCTGTCTGTGTGGAGATGGTATAAAGCAAGCGAAAGCTCGGAAAAACAAGGCTTAGCCCCAAGGAAGACAAAAAGAATGGACAGATGTCTGATGCATCTGTGCACTGTGGCAGGTCCAGAGAACCTGCCCCAGCAGTGCACATCCAGACCACATTGACACACACACACACACACACACACACACACAAGACAGCAGCTAAAATCTCTGTGCTGCCAACAGCCAGGCTGGTCAGCGGCTTAACCTCTGTGATCTTCAGCAGGCCATTTTGTCGCCTGAGTGAGAACAAGTAAAGAGCATTTAAAGGACAGAGTCCTCTGCCTCAATACTGTTCCTGCACAGACTACCCACAGGGCAAACAAACCTCAGTTCAGCGCTGATGAATAATTTAAACTGAACACTGCGCTGGGAATGGCATTTTAAGCAATTTATGAGTGCATACTGTATACAGTACTGCGCAAAAGTCTTAGGCACAAATGCTTTTAAAAATAATTCAATTAAAACTTCCTAAATAAAAACAAAATACTATAAAGAGCAGTAAACAGTAAAACGCTAAAACAAATCAAATCAAAGTCAGCCTTGATAATGTTTTTAATTACATCATTGTTACTTTAAATTACTTAATTGTTAATATAATATATAACTTAATATATATATATATATATATATGTGTGTGTTTATGTATATCCTAAGTATAAATAGTTAAGCTGAACGGATCTATGCAACAATAAAATGGCTGCACAATTTGTACAAAATATTCTATTACCATTGGGACCGGCCTTGCAATATATACCCAAACCCTGATATTTGCACATTTGATATTTGGGACCTGCCTTCCAACCATTAATTTATCATAACAGACACCATATATAATGTTACAGAGTGTGCTTGAAGGAAAATTGAAAAGGGCGCTACAGAAAAACAATAGACAGTTACGTTAGATGACTGGACTACCGCTAGGTGAATCTAGTATACCAGCATCAGTGCAATTATCGCATTTGTGTTTAGTTCCATTGCTTTCGTATTGTGCATTTTCACCGTAATAAATAACAGCAATGCTGCAAAATTTGTTTAAAAAATATTGGTGCAATCCATTGAGAAGAAATCAAAGAGGGCTTGAAAAGCCTACACTCTGAAGGAGATTATATATTATTATTATTATTCATACTATATTATACATACATACATACTATATACTGTATTTGATAGTTATTTCAGTGTTTTTAGAATATTTTAGTGATATTTGGAAAGTTGGTTTGGAAAGTCTGGATAGGCTTGGAACACATTATAATTTTTCCCCATTGATAATAACGGGAAATAGGCTCCTGCTTTCCGGAAATTCGCTATAAATACAGTTTTTCAGAACGGATTACGTCCAGATACTGGAGTTTGGGTGGATTAAGAAAGCATTGGTGAACCTTTAATGTGGCCTGAATTGTGTTGACCAAATTTATTTTCCTCGGTTGGATCGTGCAATGGTGTGATTCATTAAAACGCTCACAAAAACCTTCATCTTGAACAATCAAACATTTAGTGATGTGCTGAAGGAATGATTTGCATATTGCAGCCTTCTGAGATAGCAGGGCTTCAAAGGCCAATATCAGATCATGATTAGCAAATGATATATTATATAGCCGTAAGCTAAAATTGGGTACAACCAGTTGTTGCCAATTAGAAATGTTTTACACAAGTTCAGAAAGCACCACTAATTTGTTACTCTGAGATATACATCTGGGATTGCTCAGAAAATGCTACGCAATGTGTCAAAATGCATGTAGATATATGTGTGAACGGAATTATTTTGCTGTACAGAACAAAGGGAAAACTATTCGATAAAGATTGCTATATATTTTTTAATGCAAAAGCACTGGCTTATAAGATTATACAATTTCAAATCAGTCTTGTTCACTGATCACTACACTCTTACGATGCAGCATATGTGACTTTCAAATGATGCAAATAAGGCGTGTTCCGTCTAGATGAACCATGTCGTCTCCAAGTACACAGTGACTGCACCAAATGTAAACAAATGGCCCAAATTATAACGTTTCCTGAACAGCATGGTTCTTCACAATACCTCATAAACAATATACGACCGCGTCGTAATACTCGGTCATCTCTCTGGTGAACAGATGCTGTCCCTCCTCTGCAGCTGTGCAGCTCGGTCTCACATGCTACCTCCAGAGGGACAGGGCCCAGAATGTAATCCACACCCACTGAGGATGCCTCACTGCCTCGCTTCACTGCTGGCAAACACCACAAGAAAGGTGTTGGGTGAAGGAATAAACTGGGTCGGAGAAACCTAGGCACTTTTTACACAAATAGTGATGGTACTTCCGTGCAATGGCACTGGTTGTATAGACTCTAACAGGTGACGGTGCACCCGTAATTGCTGCAACGCCACGATCTTTGTCCCTTCTGCAACCCAGAGAGCCACGTCTGTGCCAGCGTGACCGGATGTGTCAGATTGTGGATCAATACCACCTCTGTTTCCTGCCTGCCTGTGAGAGCAAAGGAGTCCAGAGACACACTCATCTGCCTATATCATGTTTTCAGCATGACTAACGGAAGACCGATGCAGGTTTCTGGTGAGCCGAATACATCAGAGCTATAGGAAGTTATTCACACCAAGAAATAAGTGAAAATAATGATTTGCTTCAATTGAATATTAACTCTTGGACATTTATCAAATAGAAATAGCAAAAAAATAAAAAATAAATTGTTGAATACCATCAACACCCTTCTAAATAAGTGTCATTATTACCTAGTATAAGGCATATGAGCTAGATCCCTAGTTTGTGCCAATCTGATTTGCATGTGGAGACACTGGGTATGTTTCCCTTAGAATACTGGGTCACCATGGAGTACAGAAAAAAGCATCATAGAAATAAAAATGCAGTGGCTCAGCGGATCAAGGACAATCGACACTCTTGCATACTTGCATAAGGGATTTATCCGCAAAGCACAAAAGCGACACAGAAGTTGAGGTTCATCAGTAAAAAAAATCCCGACACACACTGGCAGGATTGCAGGAACATTTACTGCCCTGCCACATGTTAGAGAACGCAATGTCTTTGGTGATAGAACATGCCCTTATCAGCTTGACAGACTCAAAAAGTCAAAATGTGAGATAGTAAAAGTGTAAATTGCTGCTTTGCTTGCGGTAACTGTTGTGAATTGTGTGGTGCGAAAGCGCTGATGTAAAATGAAAGACCCTCAAACTTGAGTAATTCTGTGTGAGATCATTTTTGAGTAAATGGTAAAATGTATTGTGCATGCTTTCTCTAATAAACAATCCTCTTCCAAACACAGCCGTTCCTAGCACACTTTGCACAAATCCCTCTGACTCGGCGCAGAATTCTGAGGATTTCATCAAATCTAAGCCTGATTCAGAAATAACACTCAAAGCATCGCTGTCATTATTAATTACAAGTGAAGCCAACACACAGTGAGCAGCACTGTCCGGTGACGTTATAGAGCGGGTCAGCGTGTGCCCGCTCTCTCCAGCCCTGTTCCCCTGGCACATAGTGCACTGTGGTGTTTTAATAAAGTGTGGGCGCCTCCCCGCCGGGCCGCTGGCACTGCATTGAGCACAGCGTGCGGACGGGCGCAGTGTTGTGGCATGTAATAGGATTAAGGGGGTTACCTGGTGAGGTGCAGTTGGCGCTGGGCGCGGCTCAGACCCTCTGCCAGGCCGGCTGCCTCCGCCCGGGCTCGGCCCTCTGCCCTCTGGGCCTCCTCCAAACGCTGCTGGCTGCCACTCAGCTCTGCACCCAGCTTCTGCACTTCCTGAACCCAGAGAGAGAGAGAGAGAGAGAGAGAGCGAGAGCGAGAGAAGGATTGATAAGTAGGCATTAATGCATTCGTGAATTTGTCTGTCTTCACCACTTTCTTGTTTTCTTTTCAACAAGTACTGTTTATCTTATCTCTTCCATGCATCAATACTAGTAAGCTGGCATTCTCTAAACTATAAATGTGCCAACGCATTTACACAAACCACTTTCTTTTTTTTTTGAGTGTATCATTCATATTTAATAACAGCCGTCCTGATCCCATGCAGCCCCTTACCTGTTCTGCTAGCTCGAGCTGCCGACCCAGTTTGGAGCGGGAGTCCCGTAACTCCCTCTCTGCCTCTTCTCTCTTAAGCTGGGCCTGGCTCAACTGGTAGCGCAGCTCCCCACACACCTATAACACAGTGCCATAGGCTTCAATACAGCACTATTAAATGAAGTGTAGCTCTTATAACTGCAATATTCCCTTTGCATCAAAGTTGTCAGTTCTCCAGGGTAAAATTCTACACATCAAGTCCAAATATAAAACGAGTAAGAGGACACTTTCAGTTCTGCGGAATCCTGCAGGTGCAGATGTAAATGAAATGCTGCCATTTATACAGCTCTACTGCCATCTGGTGTTCATTTATTTCCATTTCCACAAACAATCCATGCAAAACATAGCACGAGAAGCTTGTCCAACACTCATTTAAAACCTTTTCAGTCTTCAGTTTACTTTTATACTAGACATGCAGCATAGACCAGAACGTTTGGGGTAGAAAAAAAAAAAAGAACATTATTGAACTCCTTGTGTGGGCTCCGAGTGTGCTTTCTGTACCCTGCTGCTGTCAGTCTCCTGAGCGGTGAGCTTCTTAAAGGCTTCCTCTAGCTGCGTGTTGAGGGAGTTCCTCTCTCGGTCTCCTCGATCCAGAAGTCCCTCTAACTCAGCCACTCTGCGAGTCAGAGCGCTCACCTGGAACAGAGAGAACAGCTTTTTCAGCTTGGAAAAGATTGAAAAACTGACTCGAGGCACTTTTTTGTTCAAGAGATTAATAAGACTTATAACATATATTAAGTCTTCAAAATAAACAATAATTAGCAGGAAAACAGTACTCTATTGGAAATTAGGTCACCAATTTTATGACTTTTTAGTTTTCAGCAATGGTCTCTATGTACCATCATTTCCGAGCCATTAGAGGGCAGCAAATGTTTTTTCAGCAAAACTTTTTTTTTTTTGAAGCAGGGTTTCCATCCACTTGTTTTGATGTAATATAACGTGTGTATATACACTCACCGAGCACTTTATTAGGTGCTAATATACTAATACTGGGTCGGGCCTCCCTTTGTAGCCCATCC
>JAOUQW010000038.1:9212833-9225373 GCA_028565825.1 Olivaichthys viedmensis | reverse complement strand
CAGAGCGCAGGGTCAGCCACGATACAGCGCCCCTGGAGCAGGGAGGGTTAAGGGCCTTGCTCAAGGGCCCAACAGTGATATCATGCAAATGTAATTATAACCAGTTTTTTTTATATATCTGTTTCTTTCCTAAGGGCTTAATTTAATTAACTACAATCATACTTAATAATAATGATGACCTTAAGTTTCTTGTATATTTCTTGTTTGTCAGTTTTGGCATCAAAATGATGTGAAAATATTTTTTGATTTCCCTCTGGCATAGATACACAGAACAGTAAAGCCTTTAAAGTAGGAAAATGAACACACTTTGCTGTAATGATCAAATGTATAAATACGAATACATTTTTGGCTTGCATTTTGGTCAAATGTGTACAAATGTTTACAGATTTCTGTTGTTCCTCAAGTTTTAATTTTTTCTCTGGTAAGATACCTTAATATTTTAAATCTATGTTAGATTACGGTTGTTTAAACAAACAGTGGTTCTAGCAATAGCATCATTTCATCTGATTCTTTTCATGTAGGAACAGAATTCGTTTAGAATAATGCTTGGCAGATGTTTGATATTATGACCTGGAGCTTAATTTATAGAACATAATCACAAATTAAATCACAATCATGATATTAGTCAGAAATATTGCAGTTAGATATTTTCCTGCAAAAAGTCTGACAAAATAGCTGCTTTATAGAAGTTGAGTTGCAGTGCATCAGGTTTTGCCATGTCATTTGTCAGGACAAAACATTTTTCAAGTGTAGGTCTAAAGCAGTGTTCCTACCACAGCTGTACATATTTTAACCTTTGTAAAAAAAAAAAAAGAAAAGATTTTAATGCTGCTAACTTGAACCAGCAAGGTTGAAAAAAATGGAAAACGTAGACACCAAACAGCCTGGGCTTGGTTGTAGTGTGTTTTGATGTGTTTTGGTTGAGGGGTCCACAATCCCATTAACTTTTACCATCCAGGAGTAATAAGATTGGAGATTACTGAGCCTTCGACACAGCAGGATGTTCCACTGTGTGTGTGCTACAGACTCTACAAAAGTGGAAGTCAGACTAATCACGAGCCTTTAATAGGTAGAGAGAAAAAGAGCAGGGAATCATACTGTGACAAAATTTGTTTTACATGT
Source organism: Olivaichthys viedmensis (assembly GCA_028565825.1). NCBI lineage: Eukaryota > Metazoa > Chordata > Actinopteri > Siluriformes > Diplomystidae > Olivaichthys > Olivaichthys viedmensis. Next base: position 9,224,251 of record JAOUQW010000038.1, on the reverse strand, counting down.
TGAAATGGCTGAAATATTTTGCGGTGTTTTTACAGTTCACATTAAAACGCACAATGTTCGCTGTGACTTATGTACATATGAATAAATGTAAATTCTCGCAGTTTTCTCAAGCAGAGAGATTTCCTTAAGAGTTTTATGTATTACAAAATAATCATTTAGACACAGAGACCAGTTGGGTTTGGCATTGAGCAATATTGGGTTGGGATGCGAATAAGGTCAAAAAGAGGGTGCACCTATACTTTCTTTGTAGTATGTTGAGAATTGGATGTCTGTAGTACATGGCACATCTGAGCGTGTTTTCTGTGTGGGTTGATGGTGTTCTGTGGCAGGTAGTTAAAAAAGTGGCAGTGTTCTTGGGTGAGAGCCTAAAAATAACCTACTTTAAATGCAGTTTATAGTTTTGCATTCAAGACCGTGAAATTTGAAAATATTCATGTCCTTGAGTGCCTCATAATTGAGTTCACTCCCAGACAGCAGCGTCTCTGTTAAAGAAAGCTGTATATACAGACTCAGCCAATGCTCCTGTGCTTCCTTAGGTAAAATCATGCAAATGCACTTTTCAGGAGCAACACTGGACACTGAATGGCATTGTTTAGCTAAGTCTTTCAATCTCTTGCCACCAAAGAAGACACAGTATCTTCTTGATGTGCCAGAGGCAGAGTGAGAGGGCAAAAACTCCCTGCAAATGCTCCCCACATCAAAGTGCCCTTTCCCACTGCTATTTTTAGGCTGTGTTGAAGGCTGTTCTTCCTCAGTGAAAGGTAGAGGAGCTAGGGCAGCTAGGAGGGGAAGAGCAACAGCATGCAAAGGAACTGTGAATAGGCTCGTTTGTGGCCAGGCCCAGCCCCCTAGCTGGAGATTGTCACCGAAGGGTTTTCACATTCAACTCTGTGATGCCACACCGCTTCGCCTCTTACCAATGAAACCTCACATGCCTCGTTCGTGAGTATTCTCACTGTTTATTTATTGTATAAAATGAGTTGTAATGTAGATAGTGTCAGATATCAGGAAGGATTGTTATTGTATTCTGTTATGTACAGTACTGCTAGTTTGTCTGGCCATCCATCTCTGAACAACTTCACTTTCTGCCAATTTACTGGAACTGTGCATTCTAAAGAATGATTACACTATGTTTTTTGTGAAAATATGATGTTAGCGATTGGACTTTGTAGAGAGTTAGTTGAAACTGAAAGGCTGTGTGCTTGGAGTGAGAGGAAGTGCAAGTTATTTTTTTTAAACAGGAAGTTTCACCACCATTCTGACTGGGTGTGAAAGTAGGAAAGACAGTTAAACAACTCTTATGGTAGCAGGATAAAAGTATAGTACTTATTAAATTGGTGAGACACACTGGTGACTGTTGTTGTGAGGTTGAAAAGACATTTTAATGATGCAAATGAGAAAAGAATAACATAAGAATCTTTGGGTTTTGGCATTTCATTTCTTTTGGCATTGATGTCAGAGGCCATGATTTTTTAGAAACATCCAAGTCTGTATGTGATAACTTAAGACATTGAAAGGATCTACTTTGTCAAAGAAGACACTACTTCTTTGATGAAGTAATTATTGTCATAAGTAATCTTGTTATTAAAATAATACAAATTCTTAGATCGTATGTGCTGGTTATATATCAGTGAGTGTCAAACCGTGACGCTCAATGAATTTTGCATGAAGTGTGAAGAGCCATGGGGGGGTGTTTGAATGAAGAATCAGTCAAATGGAATGGAAAATCAGTCAAAAACAAATGTCTTCTCACATTTGCACAATTTGCCACTAGGCATCTGGTATCAACAAATTACATTACATTATCATTAATAACGGAGTATCCTGACTGGCTGTCATAGCCGTTTCATGTCGGATGCACCAAATTTAATTATGACCGCACACTAATAAGACTACCATTTTTGTTAAGTGTGTTCCCCAGACACTTATCCAAATTAATGGTCTCATGACCCCTGACCCATGAGAGGCTAATCCTCGGTGTCCCCCTTTCTGTGGCCCCACAGACACCAAGGAGGCCAAGCAGACAGAGAAAGCTAAAGAGAATGGCCTCAGCTCTGTAGGCCCTGAGCCCAGCTACTTCGAGATCCCAAGTAAAGACGGCCAGATGGCAGAGGACAGCATCCATGAGGTTCCAACCAAGGACACGGAGGACAGCGCGGCCGCAAAAGCTGCCCAGGCTAACACTTCCTTCACCATTGAGTTTGATAACACCTCTCCAGGGAGGGTGACCATTAAGGATCACATGTCCCGTCTAAGGTCCAAAAAATCTCAGCCAGGGAGCAAAGAGCTTAGCAGCCTGCAGGCAGCCATCATGGCCTCAGAGAGCAAAGTAGCCGACTGGCTCGCCCACAACAATCCTCCCATAGTGAGGCGCGAGTCCACAGAGGAAGACAGCAAGAGCATTAAGAGTGACGTGCCTGTCCACCTCAAGAGGCTGAAAGGTGAGCAGCTCCAATTTTTTTTTAATATTGACTTGCCAATAATAAACGTATGGTGACATGCATTAAGACAATTTGTATCCTATGTTCACGTACAGGATCTGTCACTTCAGTCAATATCACACAGGTTCACAGCATAAAATACATCAGTGAATTGGATTGGAAAATATGTCAGAGTTGGTAAACAATTAGATTCTAGGACTTTCAATACTTTTGAAAGTGTTTACATAAACCAACATTAATGTGACACTGTATTCTGCCTATAGGCGAATCAAATTGAGCACGCTAATTTGACTCAGATGGGCGAGACGCACAAGGTAACTAACCCCAGCGGCAAGTGTATTTCTGCAAAAAAGTAGTTCTTTTGTCACGATTGGTCGGGATGCGGGAGACGGATACAAACGCAAAGCCGCTTGATAACATTTATTCTGTCTTGACACAAACAGGTAAACATGACACATACGCCTTAACAAACGAATGAACAACAATCAGGACTGAAACACAGGGGCTTAAATACAGAGATGAATTAGGGAACAAACGAGGCACAGCTGGGAACACTTCAGTGACGAGACAGGATGGAGCTAGACAGACATCAAAACAAACCCAATCAAATGGCGATTTCCGCCATGGCAACCGCAACGCTATGCGGAGGGGGAGACTGTGACAGAACCCCCCCTTAACACGCGGCTCCCAAAGCGTGACAACGAGGTCCTACAGGGGGTCCTGGACCCTTGGGCTCAATGTCCTAGTCTGGGTGATCGATCAGAGGCCGGCATTGCACAGGAGACAGAACGACGTTTACCCCGTAAAGCCAAGGAGCGGAGAACAGACGCCATCCAGCAAGCCCTGCGGGGTCAGGAGGCGGAGCAAGGTCAGGAGGCGGAGCGAGGTCAGGAGGCGGAGCAACGTCGTTATCCTCGAAGCCCGGGCGGGTGGAGCAATGACGTCCTCTGCAGGGTCAAGGGGCGGAGCGATGTCGCTATCCCCGAAGCCCGGGGGGCGGAGCGATGGCTTCATCTGCAGGATGTCCTGGGAGGCTTGTGAGCTTGACTGGCTGTGAGCCAGGAGGGAGGTACAAGTCCTGTATAGCGTGCTGCCGTATTGTTGCACCATGGTCCTGTAGAAATGACATTTCATTTCAATGTATACAAGGTATATGGAGAAATGACAATAAAAACCTACTTGAACTTGAACTTGAACAACCTCTGCATGAGGAGCCGCCCCAGAACGGCGGGGCGAGGGACTCGATCTGTTGTCGCTGCTCCTCGAACTCACGGAGCAGCTTGTCCCGGTTTGCCTCATCCATGGCTGGGGCGAGCTGCCTCCTTGCAGCAAGGAATTCGCCCCTCTATACCAGCTCCTCGCTTTCTTGGCACAGCTCGTCCCAGCACGCTGCTTCCATGGCAACAGGCCCTACTGGACCGTTTTTTTCGGGAACGGGCTTTTCTGTAGTGGGCTTTCTTCTCCGTCAACGTTTTCTGCCCCAAGGAACTGCCCTCGCCTCCACGGCTGTGTCTGGCACGGTGAACTCCGCCGCCAGATGCACCGGGTTCTCTGCCTTGAGCAGTGCGTAGAGCTTGGCTGTCGGCATATACTCCTCTCCGGCTGACTCTTCCACGGACGAAGCTGATGATGGCTCGCTGTATCCATATTTAAGTTGTTCATTCTGTCACGAGTGGAAGTCGGGAAACTGGAGACAGACACACTTGCAAAGCCGCTTAACAACATATCTTTGTTTTACTCTAAACATATACTACACAAACCGGAACAGAACATGCAGGTACTCCATATAACACATTTGACGAACGAATGAACAACAATCAGGACTGAAACAATAATACATAGACGGATTAGGGAACAAACGAGACACAGCTGGGAACACTTCATTGACAAGACAGGACAGAGCTAGACAGACATCAAAACAAACACAATCACATGGCGATCATCGCCATGGCAGAGGGGAGAACGTGACAGCTTTCACGCTTGCAACTTGTGGAAAAGACAGGGTCACGAAGTGAGGGTTGAGCATAGTTTACCTCCCTTGCTGATGGGTATGCAAAAAGTATAAAAAATTTGGAAATCTGAATTAAGCTCTAACAATCAGAATATTTTTTGTGTTAAATGACAAGTGTTTCTAATATTTTGTCAAAGTATTCTTTTGGTATTGAGAATCATGATACTACACTTGGCATCTGTATCAAAATTCTTGTATCGTGGCAGCCCTATTTCAAGCCAGTGTTGGCCCTGATACCGATGGTATTGCATCCCTAATATTTATATTTATGTTCAGGTCATTTTGACTTGAGAGTAACAAGGTGAAATAGAAGTGTTAAAAAATTACAGATTTTTTGCTCACACACCTGCCATCAAGGAGGAAAGGGAATTTGTGTGCGTCTGTTTCCATTAATGATTTCCTCAATAGTTTATATTGCTGATAATTGAGATACAGTTGCAATAGATGGCCTGGGTTAATGTAGGCTTAAGGAGATAATTAAAAAACATATACATTGAATGAATAGTGTAAAGCTTTTGCAGCTTTCCTACTTTACTTTTGTTATTAATTGATCAATTGCATCCAACCAAATCTTCTTAGCACTGATCCCTTGTTCTCTTTTGAGCAGAGATGTGACCTGGTTTTTGTGCAGATATGCCTGCCATGTTTGTTCTTAGTGTCATGCTGCTGAAGTATTTGGGTTGGGTTGTTTGGAACTGAGTGTGTTGCCTTGCTCTTGTAGCCTGTTTAACAAAGGCAAGAAGTTTCACAAACAGAGGAGAGAGACTTATGAAAGAGCCAGTGTGTAGTGCTTATTTTAGAAAGAAGACTTACTCAGACCTCCAGGAGGTAAAGCTCCTTTGTCAAATTCACACAACCCTAACAGTGTTTTAAGTCAGTGCTGTCTAAATGAATATTCAGCACAGTGAAATTATTGGTTTTAATGTTTTATGCATCTACTGGTAACTATGTTACATTTGTAGGCCTCTGTTAATATGCAGTCAAAAGATACTTTGATTGACCTCTTATAAAGAGGTTATAAAGTCTCTGTAAATGCAGGTCAGAGTTTCCTGGATTTTGAAGCAAAGATAAGATGTGTAATACAATGTGCTGGATGTGTAACATGATTATGAATGTGCTTGAGAGTTCTGCATTTGTTCAAGGAAAGATACAGTCATTATCACAAAAGATATCACCCAGCACGTCTTAAACCCTCCCCTCCTAACACCAGGTGCTTCGCACCGACGCTTGGTTTAACACTCTATTTTCGTATTTTTCCTCACCACAGGCAGTCATTTTATACAGTTGAACTGCATCAGTCCTGTTATTAAGGATCAGTCCATGCAATGCTTCTTTTTTTTGGATGCAAATCTACAGATAAGGAGGAGTTTGAAACAAATCTGTGGGTCTTTTGGGTTGCTTCTTTTTCCTTTAATTTTACTCAAACTCTGCAGCCTGATGCTTTGTGACAGGAACGCCCTTTTATTTCAGAGCAGTCGGCTTTTGTAATTAAATGGGTGCTAATTTATGATGACTATGTGCCCCAAAAGGGCTAGTAGAGCGCTGACAGAACAGATGTGAGCGGAGACGCATGAGCTGTATGTGTGTAGCAGGTGATTGATTACAGCTGTCGGTCTCTGCAGTAAATCCACTACGAGGCGTGGCTTGGTGAGCTCTAAGGTGGACTTGTTTCAGTTAGTTCAGATGTATTTCAGTATACAAACCGCTCTCATTCGGCTTTTTAGCTTTTCGAAGGAGTTTGGTGATTTGGGCTTTGGATTTGATTTTTGGAGCACCTGTACATGGGTATACACTAGTGTGTGACGAGCAGGGAGCGTCCGCTGTGCAGGGAGCTAAGAAAATCGCAGAGGGAACTTGAGCTGAGGGCGTTAATATTCATGATGTCAGGTGGGTGCTCAAATAAAGAGGAGACTCAAATGGGGGTTAACGATCATAAAGCAGATTAATCACAGTTTTGGCGCAGTTAAGATTGCTTTTTCATGTGATCACATTAGTTTGGGTCGATGATTCATAGAGAGCTGATGTGGTAGGCTCCGCTGCTTCAAAAAGCAGGCTATGTGCCACAGAAAAGCTCCTTTGTTGTCTCTCTGCTGCATGAGAGGCCAGTGTTTAGTGTAGGGTGGCTCTCTCTGCCTGTCAGCTCTGACTGCATTTTATAGCCTGAGTTAATAAATAGGCCTCCTCTTCCTCCTCCTCTACTTCTTCTTCGCCTTGCTTTTCTTACCATCTAGCTGTCAGACTATCTTGGTTCATACCAAACCACTAGGACTGCTATGCAGTCCGCCTGAAACATGAGAAGTGAGCCTCCTCCCTCCCACAATGGGGCCTTTATGGGGGGTCTTTTTGTAGACACTCGGAAACAACTAAAATAAGTCACTAGTTCTTAATCTCCTCTTAATTTGTAACAATGTCTGTCAATGTGAACAACTGATTAAAATTCCTTGTAAGTAAGTGTATGTTAATTGTGCCAATTCTCTTACACTAACCATTCAGGTTGTCACTCTCCCTTTGCAGGCAGCAAGCACGAGGACGGCACCCAGAGCGACTCGGAGAACGGCCTTGGTCTGCGTTTCGGCAGCCGACGCCACGCTGCACTGGAAGAGCGCTTAAAGGCAGCTGGCTTGACACGCGCAAAAGTCACCGGGGCAGAGGGCTCGACCGGCTCCAGCCGCACCGCCTTCACCATCGAGTTCTTCGACGAGGAAAACCCGCGCAAACGGCGCTCCTACTCTTTTTCCCAAACCGCGCCACTTATGGGAGGTATGACAGGAGAGGGGCTGTGTCCGGCGCCACCCTCCCATCCTAAGGGCTCGGCATCAGCGTTGGCAGCAGTGGCCCCTACGGCAGCACGGCTGCTGCAAAAGAAGAGGTCAGAGGACAAGACGAGCCCCGTGGACGAGACACAAAAGCAGGACGACGAGCAGAGCGACAAAGGCACCTACACCATCGAGCTGGAGAACCATAACCCTGAGGAAGAGGAGGCCCGCCGTATGATCGATAAGGTACTCCTCAGGTTCAATTAAAAAAATTTTTTTTAAAGTTACACTCTTAGAAAAAAAGGTTAAATCTAGAACCCTAATGTGTCCTTTGGTGTGTCCATTAAAGGTTCTATGCAGTCCTACAACAGATGGTTTCCCCATCAGGAAGCTAAGATCCCTTAACTACCCAAGAAACCCTTGAGGAACCCTTTTTTCTAAGAGTGTAGGGCTATACCTTATCTGTTTAATCTAAATAACTGGTCAGTATTAAATAATGGAATAATGTCTTCATTATATGAGGTCTATATATGATATGCTCTTTATAGGATACACAGAAATGCCTGAAATATATATTAATTGAATAGCTAAAATAACAATCCATTTTTTCATATTTATATATTTTTTTGTGTCTTGCACTAAATGGGATGCAATGAATGTGTATATGCACATTTGTAGATGGTCATAGCCGCAATATGTGGCCCAAGTCACTTTTTAAAGAAAAAATATGCTTGATATTTTGAATCTTTAAAAGCCAAACGTACTGATCTCTTATTGGGTCACATTGCAGCCCTTGTCAACTTGGCATAAATAGCAATGCCTGCATATAAGCTTATAAGATGCATGTCAGTTCCCATACAGTTATGATGCTATGATGATGATGACTGTACAGATCAACAGATCAAGGCAATTTGTTCTGCCCTTCTTCACATGATCTTTCACGATTTCTCTGAAATGTAATCTGCATGGTTTGTTATCCCTGGAGGTCTGTCTGCACAGCGAGCTTTTAGCATGCTCCCCTTTGCGAATCTATAGCTAATGGGTTTGTAATGGTCTTCTGCAGCTAACCATGCAATTCTTCTGTTATTCAGTTTACCTTCAGGGAGCTCTTAAGCCTTGTCCTTTATTACAACAGCCACATGCTATTCTTTACTGGCATGTTTATGGTGGTACTTTTAACTAGAAAATAAAAAATACTCAAGAGAACCAAGAAATTAAATTGTTCCTTCAACAAATGGATGCATGGATATATAGCGGATCAGCTTGTATATGCAATAATATGATGTTAATGCTACCAAGAGCATTTTCTTCAAGTTTTTGAGGCGTGCTCATTAAGCAAGCCTCACTAATTAACACCCTCTTTTTCATGCCTCAGATGTTTCAGGACTTTTTTTCACACTGTTGCTATGGAATCAAGGCTTTGGGACATGCACTCTGCAGTCTCTCTGCTTTGAAGCATATGTTTACCACTCAGGTGTCAGTGTCTCGTGGCTTTGTGTTGAGTGAAGGAGCCCTTGTTCTTCATGCTCCTCTGTCCTCAATTGTGTAGGTGTTCGGGGTGGAGAACCCTCAGGATCCCGGTTGCCCAGCGCAACCGAAAACTAAGGACAGTAAGAAGGCCAGCAGCACTAAAGCTGAGGTAATATTGAGGTCCTGGGGGTTGGTGCATTTGTTTACTGTGTGACTGCACCACATGCTCAATCGTCATTTTTTAAAATCTATCTATTCTTGCAGTGTAATAGGGTGGGACTGCGATTTATTTAGTCTAAGACCATTTTTTAACTATATTTGTAAATCGAATAGTTCACAAGCCCATGTGTGAGCCCAGTACCAAGAGCTGTTAGTCTTCCATCAGTTATGAAAAAACTATCGTATTTCTCAAATAAAATTACATCATTCTTCATTAACGTTAAAAATGTGTATTATTTACTGAAAGCAGTAGCAACAATAATACATAATGCATAAAATTTCGTACTAATTGAGTGAATATTAGGTGTTAGTTGTTACTAGTAGAGATGAAAACAATTAACAACCCGTGATATTACCGTACATATGTCACCTCCTGATTGAAATATAAACTAAACCAGTTCTTGGTAGTCCACTCAGACTTCTGGATCCTATTGTATGTGTAGGTTTTTCTTAAAAAGTACAATTTTAAAATCAGTGAAGAAACCATGCTAGCGTAGTGAATTGGTAATACTGTTTTTGAAAGAAAACTAGACTGTTTGAAACTGCGCTCAGATTCTCAGACTGCCGCGGGACAATGGTTGATTTCAGCGGCATACTAGAGTAGCCCTTAATCTGTGTCAGACATTCCCTTATTTGACCACTTTTTTTGTTAGACAGAGAGTAGGCCTGTTCACTAACTGACCCAGTTAAGGGGGAAAAGGAGGAACAGTGCTCCCTTCCCCTCAAGGCACAAACACACGGCCAAGAATAATGGAGCCATGCAGTCATCATACTCCACCATCCGAGTGGCATTGTGTGTAAACACAATAGACACTAGATCACAGTGCCTAATTCCAGTCCTGTAGAGCCAGAGTTCAGCACAGTTTGGTGATTTCCCTGCTCTAACACACCTATTAAACATGATAATTAGCTGGTTAGTTCAATCAGATGTCTTTGAGCAGGGAAATCACCAAACTGTGCAGGACTAGAGTTGGGCACCCCTGCACCCGGGGCCTATGAGGTGCAAACTACTTAAAAAGTTACTTTTACATTTTTACCAAAGAGTTAAAAAAATTCTTTAGCAGTAATTATTTTAGCCCAAAACCAGACCCCGCACAAAATTAAAGATGCGAGTTTGAAAGTTCGGTTTGTAATGGAGCTGTCTTAGAGAAGGATTACCGTGTGAGACACAATAACTATTGTCATCACGGCCATACACTTGTATACAATAGATCAAAATGTCCTTTCTTCTGGTGCAACACTCAGAAATACAGGTGTACGATACATAGGACTACATAAAGTGCAAAACAGTGCAGTATAATACAAGAAATACACTGGACAGTACAATACAATAGATATACGGGACAGTGCACTACACATTACACACGAACTACACAGGACAATAAGAGCATCATGAGGATGTAGCCTACTCGGTTGTATTCTGTGCAAAAGATGAGCAAAACTGTTATCAGGCTCAATGGAGAGCTTTTAATGGAAATCAATAGCAGTGATGTATTGATTGATTGCTGTTGTGCCTAACACATGTACTTCATTTGTAGGGTCTTATGGAGGAATCTGTTGCAGTTGGCAGTCCACACTGGGTTTCCCAGTGGGCCACTTTAGCAGCTAATCACACTAGAACTGATCCTGAGGGTTCCGGGGCAGAACCCACACACTTTGTCCATCAAGAACGAGGTACATGTCTTTATTTCACTGGATATACTACAATGTCCTGATGTGCATTTTGATCTGCTGGTAAAATTCTCAGTAGAATAACATAGACTGGCAATCAGTGTTCAAAACAGTATTTTTTAAAAATCGGTTTGTTTTGAGCAATATTTTAAAGCTCCAACTCCAACATTACGTTAAAAAAGCTGTAGGAATAAAATAAAATAAAAGGTTTAACTGTGTTTAATGTAAGGTATTAGACCTGGCAGTTGTGTTTCTATTAGTGTACATGTTCATAGACTTATAGGTGATGGAATTTTACTATTTGTAAAGCAGTAAATTGCTCCATAATTGGATAAACATTTGTACATCTATTGACAAGTTATTGTCTGGAAGAAATTAATTAATTTCTTAACAGAGGAAACCACTTCAAATCAATAATTTCTCAGTTCTCTGTTTGGGAAAGAATAATGCTAAGCCTTACTCACTGAGTTGCTGTCAAACCTTTAATTTGACAGTGGATAAATGTGTATATATATGGTGGTAGCAAACCAGTTGACAAATTGTCCTCTGGACGAGAGGAACGAGCGGTTGATGAAAGAAATAATGGCATTCTTCAGTTTTGATAACAGAAAGAGCTGCACATCATTTCAATCAAGTAGCCTAATAGGCTGCAATCACATTGTGCATCAGACTGTCACGATGTGTTTCCGGGGGTGCGCGGACGCAAGCACGAAGCCGCTTCTTACATCAAACATATTTATTAAGATTTAAACATTAAGGTTTAACATACAAAAACCGCGACAGGTGTGCTGACACACAAACAACAGGAGACAATACGGGACGGACACAGGCGGGTATTTAAACACTTAGA
>JAOUQW010000038.1:9176853-9206179 GCA_028565825.1 Olivaichthys viedmensis | reverse complement strand
TATCAGTATAGATATCCAGCATGATTTTTTTTCCCATTGAGATCTGATGTGTTTTCAAAGTGTTCCTTCAATTTTTTGAGCAGTGTATTTTATACATGCAACTGTCTCTCGCTCTCCCTCCTTTCCTCTGCTATTCCACTTGAGCAATCACATTTAAACTCAGTGGCCAGCAGAGCACTTTTACTTCAACACAATCCTCCTGAGTGTCGCATTTTAACGAATGTGAAACTTAAAAAATAGTCATTACACAGCAGGGTTCAGCCAGATGTTGATCCTATCCACAGATTAGCAGACACTTTAGTTTTAAAGCAGACAGATTTCACTGCTTTCGAGAAATTTCATTGTCAAACCAAATGGCCCAAGTACCTCTTAGTTAATCTGGTGTGAAATTTGCTGAAGCTCTAAAAAACAGAGATTAGGAGTTATAGATTTTAAAGGAATAGTTCGGCGAAAAATCTAATGTACGCAGTCTTTCCTTTACCCCACATGTAGTTGATCAGCCAAGATACCACGCTCATGTTTGGTGTCCAATGTTTGTTTCCTTAGTTTTGTGCTAGAGCTATGAGACTAATGCAGCTAACACATAATAGAAGTCTATCTCACCCAAAATCTTTTCCATAAATACATGCCCATATGTTCATTTACTTGCTTCAAATGGCATTGTTAAGACACATAATCTCATTTTTAAATAAACTATTTTGTAAAATAGCAGGATAGCAGGGATAGTCCAAATTTTTTATTTTTTATTCAAATTGTAACTATATTATAATCGGCGTAACTTCCAGCTATTCGGTACAATTCTGCCTTCATACTTTGTAAGACGGAACCTGGGAGGCAGAATGATACCAAATTGCACTAATGATTCTGGTTTTCCAAGATGGCTGCCCCCATAACGTTACAGCCTTTGGCTACGCTGTAAAGTTTTGTTTCTTTTTTAAAATAAATTACACAAGTCATATACTGTGTCAGGTCATATATATAAATGATACAAGTCATACTGTGTCCTAAACCACATCAGCAAGTCTGTGTGACATTACGAGAGAACTGCATGTGGTTTGAGGCATATTTACAGCGTGTGGGCATGTATTTACAGAAAAGATTTTGGGTGAGATAGACTTCTATTATTTGTTACCTACGTTAGCCGATTACATTTAAAGTAAATTGTGCACATTTCATTTTTCTCCAAACTGTTTCTTTAAGAGTATGCAGAGTTTGAGAATAAAATGTGTGTAATGCATGCAAGCTAGAAGTTTATTTGTATCTTTATGCATTTTGGTTTTCCACTGGTTTTGTGTGCATGCATTTGAGTTGTACAGGGCCCACCTTGTGTGAGTTTTGTGCCTTGTTTTGCATGTTTTTGAACTCCCCTAGTTTTTGAGCACCCCTCTGATGATTAACAGGTTATTCCCGTGTGTGCGCAGGATCAGCCAGGACCTGGCCAAGGATCTGGCCATCCTGGCGCGGGAGATCCACGACGTTGCCGGCGAGATCGACTCGGTCAGCTCCTCTGGTACAGCGCCAAGCACCACGGTGAGCACAGCGGCCACCACGCCCGGCTCTGCCATCGACACGAGGGAGGAGGTACAGCACACTTCACTAGAGAACTCACACCACACTAACGCCATTTAGCAGCAAGCCTGACATACACTACAAGGTGTACTTCACCTAGTATTGGTAATGCTCATAAAAACAGATGAAAGCTAGAAGAGCCCTGTTATCATGTGGCTTTTATTCCGTCAGCTACATTAGCATATTTTAAAGACTTGTTAAGTCTTTCCAATCTATTGGTCATGTGGTTAGGATAGGGATCGGGAGCGTTTTACATTATATAAAATTATAGAGCACAGCAGGAGAGCAGCAGTTGAGACTGACCCCCATTCTTCATCAATTCACCCTCTCATTTCATTACTTGTAGTTGGTAGAGCGAGTTTTTGATGAAAGTTTGAACTTTCGGAAGATCCCCCCTGTGGTGCAGACCAAGACTCCAGAGATGAACGGACGGCCGGTGGAGCTGCGGCCTCGAGCCCCGGACAGTCTGGATCCCCAGAGTGCACTGCGCAGACGCACATGGAACCGAGATGAGGTCAGACCGGTATGAACCTAAAAACCTGCACCGTTGTTAGATATGCACACTGACATCACATCAGGCTCATATATGTAAGATGTGCATGTAGGTACAATATACTATAAGTGCAGGAACACATGCTTCTTAGTTTCATTCTAGTGTGATTGGCTATCTGACACGTATGACAGTCTGATGTATTTTTGCGCCCCACTATTTGACTTTTATTTTTTCTTATCACAAATGCTAAACCAAACCATACAGTTTGTAAGTGTTAGTCATTTTAAACAAAGTGATTCATATTTGGCTTGTGTCTGGTTATATATGTTCTCAAACCACTCTACTCTCTGTAGTACGGTGAAAATGTTATGTTTGAAATGCTTACAATCCTGCCATATGTCTTCTTGTAGGCGGTGCTAGACAGCTTGCTGTTGTCATCAGTCTCGCAACTGTCTTCCAAAATCCGCCAATCTGTGGACAAAACAGCAAGCAAAATCAAGTCAGTGCTAACAGAATTCACACTCATCAGTTCCAAATAAAAAACACAAAATTATGTCAATTATTTTAATGAAGCATAATGTTGGAATAATTTTCTTCTGCTGTCAAGGATATTGTTCAAGGACAAAGACAGGAACTGGGATGACATTGAGAGCAAACTTGGCTCAGAGAGTGATGTACCCCTTCTCAAAACCACTAACAAGGTGTGTCCAAGAACACAATCAATAAAGCACTTCAGAGCACCAGTTTTAGATATTTAGATTAGCTTTATTAGTCTCCAGAATATCAGGCACTTAATATTGTTAATACGTCGTAATAATATTATTAAAACTCATAATGCTTTTATTTTTCCTAGGAAATATCAACAATTCTAACAGAGCTGAAGAGGGTGGAGAAGCAGATTCAAGGTAGGGTTGAAAGAGATATAAGCAATGCTGTTTTCAAACATTTGACTTTGCCTTGGGTGTTTAAAAGCGAGCAAAACCTGCCTGTCTTCTCTACTTCCATCTCTGTCATAACTGCTTACTCTCACACTGGAGCTTTTAGTCCAGAGTTTTTACTTCTAAAAGATGCTTTCATGTAGTTGAGCAAGGGTAGCTCACTGATTAACGCTTGTGCTATTGAGACCTTTACATGGGCCATTTAATTAGTACTTTATGATGAATAATAATACCAAACAATGTTTAACTGACCATGCTAGTTTTTTTTCTTCTATTATGAGCCTCTACCAAACGGTTTAGATGTCTATTATTGGTAATGGTTATTTATTTAAACCTAAATAAAAGACATTTTTCCTCCATATTTCTTATATATGAAGTGTGTAAAGCATGATAAATAAAACATTTTTAAAAATAAAATATAAAATATTAATAAAAAGTTAAATATAATAGTATAATAATATTTTAAAACAAACTTTGTTAAAGTATAAAACATAAAAACACCAAAAATAATTAAAAGTTATTAAAAAATATATCTTTGTTGTGTAAAATAATCTCTTTTTTGTGTGTATTTGTATAAAAATACATAATATACACAAAATATCTTAAAAATGAAATAGTAAATAAAGAAAATTAAAAATTTCATAAACCATAACGTACCTCAAACGTGTGGTTGAGACAAAAATCTTTTCAACAGAATATCCTTACTAAAAAGACAATCTACTAAATGGTTGAGCAGACCATTAAAGACCATTAAACCCACTCAAATCCATATAAATGAATATAAATAAATAGAGCAAACCTTAGTCCTGGTCATTTCAAGTTACATGTCCAGTCGTGTTCTGCCAGTCCTATGAGATGTATTTTTCTTTATGATAAATGCGTTTTATAGATGTTTTTTTTTTTTATCAGGGTGTGGTTAATAAGGTGATTGACAGGTATGGGTTGAGTTGATTGACACTTTTAAGTACAGACCACAGCACAGCGAGCTGCTTCTTTATTTGGCAGTATAATGGTATATTTAATGCCCAATAAATAGTTGTATAGTTAAAAATGAAGCCTGAAAGTGCTATAGCGTTAATGTAACCCTGTGGGCGTGGCTCCTCCTCTGTCACCAGCCAGCTGCATGTATATAAATTTCCGGTTAGTGAATTTCAGCAGATGTTTCACCGGTAGCTTGCTTACACCATCTATTTCTAGTTATTATCATGGTAAAATATCTGTGATCCATCTCAAAGCATTGCGACTACTGTAAACCGGATCATTTAGTGCAGGTTGAAGCATAATTAACCTCTTCCTAGGTATTTACTTTATTTTGGAAGATGACACACTGCATGCTTGCGCACATGCATTTTCAATTTGACAAAGTTTTGGCTTCACAGCAGCACAGTGGGAATCAGCTGAGCCAAGTCATCCACCATATCATTGCTTATAACAAGCAGAGTTTTAATATAGCGCTGGTACAAGTAGGCTTATGTACTTTGTGTATATAGGTTTAAGAAAAACCTTCCTCTCTGTTCTGCAGCAATAAATGTCATGGTGGACCCAGATGGAACCCTAGATGCTCTCACGAGTCTTGGCCTGGCGAGTCCCACCACAACCAAACCCAAGACCAGCAACGGAGCCTCCAAACCCTCCTTCACCATCTCCCCCAGCCGAGAGCTCCCCAGCCTGGGACTGGACCTCAGCCGCCCTCACGCCAGTGGAGAGGGGAGTGCCATTACTAACAAATAAACTTCGAAGACAGAAACCATCATACCTAAGCAAACTGGACTTCTATTACCCACCACATAACTCTCTCTGAACTGATACATCTTTAATTTGTACATAGTGTATGTAATCCCTCCATTCCTACCATCCAAGATTGCTTCATGGAAAATGTCAATTTTTCCTCTCAAGTGCAGTTGTTAAAGGTCACATCTGTGGATTTAAACATTGACATTCAGTGCAGCTAAGCAAGCACACACAGCTGCTGGAAAGACGAGGTGAAGGGCTCAGCCTTGTTATGCTGGACTTCCTCCTCGCGTCTATGTGTCTGGTGTTACAGCCAACTGCTTGTGTGTGCTGAAAGTGTGAACGCTTCCATCCAGGCATGAAGGAAGTGGACTATGTGGTCAACTCGTTCCACTTTGACGAAAGCAACTCCAGTGCCTGTCTTCTCTCCTCTGTAAACATACTCTTCCGCAAAAGTTCTTATAAAGTGATCACGTTGTCTTTGGCTTCAGAAATGAGATGGTGTTGGTTTGAGAAATTCGATAGAAATTTAACCAAGAAGGGAAATCTTTCGAGAACAGAAGTGTTAAAGATTCTGAAGCCTACCAAAGTAAGTTCATGCGCACACTGAACAACTGTAAATTTCATCCAGTGTACTCAACTGACTGAGTTTGGGAAATCTGTTGTTGATGCCATTTTCTTATTTATACAAAGTGCGTTTAAGCTATTAAAATGAGCATAGGACAGCTCAGTGATTTTGGCTATAGCGCTAGTAAAGAGAATAATCAGTGAAGAATTCTTGATCTTCATGCACTGAATTTTTTTTAACCTTTTAGACGAAAGGATAGGTAGCAAACTTAGTACAAGGCTGTCAAAAGGTTCAAATATCAACTTCAGTCAGCAAATGTCAGACAAATAGCCACATCATCATTTTGGTTTCCCTCACATTGGAAGGAGGTCTTCAGAAAATATGCAGTATTAGACATTGTGCTAGTGAAATGCACGATGGTTGTGTTGAACATCTCTCATTCGCTAATATCTCTGTGGTTTGTGCTATCGTCACCTGAGCCTTAGAACAAAGAGGCTTTAATGTAAGGCTTACTTACTAATCAGAGTGCGCTTGAGGGTAAGTAGATACGCCATACAAGTGTTGGGCAGTTTGTCAACATTTTCAGGAAACTCCAAAAGCTCGTTGGTCATCTTTTTCATGAAGGAAGGTATTCCAGCATACTGTATTATCTACTCTCCTTTCTCCTCTTGCTGCTTGGCTGTATTTACGTTCATGGGGAGGGTTGGGGGATGAGCTGAACCACTTCTGTGGCCTTTTCTTTGTGAATCTGTGTGTCGTAGGGAGAGTATGAATTCATGTTAGTGCAACTGTAATTAGGAACTGAAATAATAGTGAAGATTAGGTACAGGACTAAACACTTTCTTTCTTTTTTTTGATAAATGTATGATGTCTCAAAGTGCCCAGTATGGAAAATCTAGTTCTTGGGCAGTTTTAGGAATGAGAATCATAACGTAGCGTGCTAAAAAGTGTCATTTTGCGCATCCCGGGCTCATGTAGGTTAATGATGTTACGTGTGTTAAAGCCCATACAGGGCACAAAAGGACATCAAATCATCTGTACATTATAACAGGATGCATTTCCAGTGGGATAATCCTTCCTCACACTTAAATACACCTCTCATTTTTTGATAGTAGTATCATTTATAATACTACTGTACATGATTTAAAGGATGGGGAACAGAAAACATGCTTGGTACAGCTTTTACGTTTTTTGTTTGTTTGTTTGTTTCTGTTTTTTACGTTCACATTTGTATAATATCATTTTTGTTCTTTTTTCATTGTTTTTGATAAATATGTTTATTTATTTTTGTTGATTTTTGTTTAATGCCTTGAATTTTTTTGCAGCACATTTCTGTTCGTATTTCATTTTTGTTTTGTTATGGAACCTTTTGCATACTCTCAATAAAGGAGAAAATATTCCTGGACCCTCATTAAACATAATTGTCTGTGAGCGTACATCCTGCATGTCAATAATGTCGTTGATCTAAAGCATGACTTTTTCAGAAGAAAGACTTTCATGATCATAATCAGATATATTTAAAGAGTCGGCTTAAAAAGATATCATAAATTACAATATACAAATGTAAACTAAAATACCTAGTCAGCCCTAGAATTATTGGCACCCTTCAAGAGAATGGGCATAAATGATTGTATATAATAAACATTACATACAATGATTCAAATGTTCCACCCAAACACCTTTCCTCTAACAAAATCATTCTTACAAGAACTTAATTGCAAAAACAATTGTGGCAAAACTATTGACACCCCTAAAAATATTTTAAATAAATGCAAACTGTCATCTTTTGGGGGTGGGACGGGACTTTTTTTATTTTAATTTGCTCTCAGTAACTAGAAACTCTGTTTTTGCCCTTGACCAAATATGAGGTTGCACTGTCATCCATCATAAAAATAAAAAAAAGCCGAAGTGGAAAGCCGAAGTGCTTTCAACACAAAGGAGACCGATCTTTGTTGACCTGCACAAGTCAGTTGATGTGTATAAAAAGTACATTAGCAGTTAAAATACCAGTAAGCATAATCAGGGCCATAATAATAAAAAAAGAAGTTTGGAACAGTTGAAATTTTGCCAGGATTTGGACGCATGAGCACAGTCAGTTGGATGGTGAGGGAGGCAAAGAGCCCAAAGACCACAGTATCAGAATTAAACAGTTTAGTTGACTCTTAAGGTTGGCAAGTTTCAAGATTAACAATTAGACTGCACCTCCATAACAACAAACTGTTTTGAAGGGTTGCACTAAAGAAGCTCTTCCTGAGAGCAACTCACAAAATGTAGCGCCTGAACTTCATAAAGATTCATTGGACCTACAATTGGAATCATGTGGTCAAACGAGGCCAACATTTTGTCCATGCACACCATTTTGGCAAAAAAAGGGAACCGCATTGAAGGAAAAGCCCCCATACACGCTGTAAAATATGCTGATGCATCATTGATGCTTTGGGGCTGTTTTGTGGCACAGGGTGCTACAGGGGCTCTTGTGAAGATTGATGACATCATGAATTTTGCCAAGTACCAGGGGATTTTATTCCAAAACCTGGTTTTGCAATAGGTGAATTTCAACCCCATTGGTTTTAATTGAAGAGGGCACTACACAAGCACACACCTAAGAATTCAAAGGAACTTGAAATGTTCTGCATGGAGCAGTGTTCAACATCCATCTACAAGTGTGCCCCAACCTAGTTAGACATTACAGGAAAAGTCTCAGTGCTGTTATTTCCTCCAGGGGAGGCTTTACCGAATATTAATTGTAGGGGTACCAATAATTTTGAAACCAGTCTTCTGCAGAAGAAAAAAAATCCACTACTCAAGAAAACTTTTATGCTTTAAAAAAACATGTGTTAAAATAAAACTATTTGGCATCCCCATATCGTGACCTTAGTATTATAAGGTTCTATCTGGGTGAAGAGTCGTTCTGAGCTTCAAAGGTTTGACATTCTAGCTAGCAAAACTCTGAGACAATTATAAAGTGGATTTTTGAACACTGGCCAAACACAGATAGAACCTTATTATTCTGTAAGCTCTAATATTGTATGGTTTTATAAGGTTCTGTCTGTCTCTCATTAATCAATTCCTCAATCTTAATAAATTACTAATAAATGGTAATAACTCAGTGGAGAAAGATTTTTTTAAAGCTGAAGACTTTCTAATGTGCCACAACGTTTACACATCGTAAGACCAGCAAATACGGCAGAACAAGACCAATTCTGTTTTATAAACATCTGCAGCTGAAAGTTTCTCTTCTGGCTCGCCATACTGAGGTTTTTCCTGTCAGCATGTAAACAGAACCTGGATATTTATTGACCCCAGCTGCCCATGTTGTGTATTCATCCTGGATGCTGATTGGCTAGCAGATAGAAGCTTATAAAACCAAGTTTATCTGTGAGTTTGGAGATGGAATTTATTTATTTTTTTCAAATATTACACCAAAAACTTTGCTGTTAAAAAAAAACAAACAAAAAAACACCACATGAGAATAAAGTGTCCCCAAGTAATAAAGTTTATGTGGTTAACTCATTTTCAAGCAAAATGTCAGATAGAACCTTATAATACTGAGGTCATTGCCTTATGAACGGGACAGACTTTATTTTAGTCTCTGCCCAAAAATACTGCTCACCTTCACGAATGGCACGCAGGGATAGTGACGATATTTTAAGGTCTCCACAATAACAATATTGATATTGCAATATATCAGATAACAGACTATTGGCATATGTCTCGCAGTAACGTTAATTCAGTGTAGTCTTTCCCGAGTAAATCCAATCCCGCACATCCTCTGATCATTTCCGTACCTCTGAACAGATAATCAAATAGAAGATTGAACACGAAGACAAATGCATGTCACTCCGTTAAATCTGGAATGACACGCCTTTGGAGATAAAGCCTACATTAAAATCTATAACCCATCTCTGAAGGTCAGAGACAAGAAAATAGTGCTCTTGCTTGTAGTCAAACTTGGCATTAAATGGATTCATTTATTTTCTTTCAAAACAGTTCACGATACAAAAGAAAAGAAAGACTTTACCTGTGGGTCTCCAAGGAAGGGATTTTTCAGAGGAACTGTAGAAAAGAAAGACAGTAAATTAATAAAAGAGAGAAAAAAAAGAAGGAAAACAAAACATGCACTGGAAATATGCATGCAATCAAGCAGCAAGGCTGCTTCTTCAGGAAAAACACCAGTGGAAGAGCTGCTGTTGTGTGCTTCGAGAATCAAGGTTACTACAGCTATTTATCCTCCCACAAAACTCCCGCCGCTGAATATGCGATGAAAAATCTACCAATCAGAGCGTGAGGTGGGAAATGATAGACACAACACCACAAATAACCCTGATGGCATTTCTGATGGCATTTCCTAAAACTAATATAGGCAGCACAAAACAGAAATTGCTTATGAAATAGAAATTAAAAACCAGATCAAAACGCTGAAACTGTTGAATTTCAAAGGAACAGATAGTGACTATCAGTCGAAGCCAGGCACTAGGAATGAAAAGCATTCGCCTTCCCTCTGCTCTCTGCGAGAAGCCGTAAAACGTAAAGCGCGCTAATAATTACACAGTATGTAAAGGTGAAAAACTTCAGTGTGTGGGCATGTGTGTGTGAGATAATGGCTGGCTGAGGACACAGAGCAACTGCAATTTTGCCCAGTGGCCCCCCCCTACCACCACCATTTGCCGTCGCGGTACCATTTTGCTCTCAGAGAGTGAGCAAGAGCGTGCAAAGATGGGTCAAGAAGCCAGATCGGCACTTGTGGTGTGTAGAGCTCGGCCCTTCAGTAAGCTAAAAAACAACCACAAGCGAGACTTCTGGTAATAAAACAAAAACAGTGCAGACCTGCACAGTGAGAGTAAACGACTGAAGGGACGGCTGTCTGTACAGAAAAATGGCCAGAGATCAAACAAGTGGGTCACTGACAGGTGGGCACCTGGGGAGCATGCTGGGAAACCGGGTGATAAACAGCACGACCGTATAAGAGGTTGGGGGAGGAAGACGAGGACGCCTGAGGGAACTGCAGTGTCACGCATACAGATAGAGAGACAGTGAGTGTGCATGACAGAATGGGGAAAGAGCTTGCGCAATAGATAAGTGCGAGAGCGTCATAAAGAACAGGCTCTCAGTGCTCCTGGTCCGTTATGATTCTGTGTAGCAGAGCCAGTAAAAGCATCGAGCAGCACACCCACACCAGAGCTTTGCACTTAGCATAATGACCAGCACCTCCATAAACCTTCAGTAAACACCCGTCCTGCATTTACTCCCCGCTTCCAAAAACCCAACATAAACACCTCCTCCACAGTGTGTCTGAACCTACACAGGAGTAGAAAAATGGCCTGCCTTTGACGTCAAAATGGCTGTAATGTCAAAACCCCAGACTGCGCTGGAACTGTGTTAGAGATCTTGATATTTGGCCTTCGCAGTTAAACAAACACAATCGGCTGCAATACTGATGAACTTGGGTCATGTCAGCTAATGCATTACACAAGTATGCCATTTATATGGTTGCTTTCTCTGGTGGCATGTTACTTTATTTTATTTTTTTATTTTTTTTATTGTGTCTAATCGTGTTTATATTTACCATACAAGACTTGATTTTGAGTCAAAGATTTCGACATGTATAAGAATATAGGCTTATAACGTACAACATGTAAGAAAAGGGTGGAAAGGACAAATAAAACTATTTTGTTCCTAAATTGGCGGAATAATTGTGATAAACGATCGTGAGTTCAATACTGAGCAAAATAACTGATTATGATTATAGACATTATCATGCTGTATCCATACAAAACACTGCATTACGTTGAATTCGATCTTCAGTAGGGGAGACAAGGCTCCAGTACTTACAGTAACCTTTGCAGGGGCATTAATTGCTATGCGTGTGATCGAGTCAACCATCCTGTTGCCCCCGGCTACTCCAAACGAGCTTAGGGCCAATTAAAAGAGGAGGCCGTGAGATCACCCGCTCCGCTGGAGCGCCCCAAATGAAAAGACGCCAATTTACTGCCATTCAGCGGAGGTGTGAATGGCCTGTTAACTTGCTGATGAGGCTGCGCGTGTGTGTGTGCATTATGCATGCGTGATAATGTGTGTGTGTGCATGCAGAGAAGAGAACTCAATAAAAGTATATATATTGTATATTATAAAGTTGTATGTTCTAGTAATATGTGGCTCCACGTGAGAAACGGACCCTGAGGGTGTTGTTGGTATCAGCTTGGAAACCCAACATGGGTGGAGTAGTTTGGGCTGGGGGGAAGGTTGGGGTCAGTGATTGCTGGGAGGCAAAATGGCTGAAAGCCCGAGTGGTGGCAGACACGAAGCTCTAATGGGGCTCCATTGTACAGTGGATGGGCTATTGAGGCAGTGCCAGTGTTAACAACCAGAGCCAGGCCAGTATTCATGTTTTAGACACACACTAACCTGTGCTGGAAGTGTGTGTGTGTGTGTGTGTGTGTAATACTCCAGTGCTCTGATCTGTGATTACCACAGACAATAATTCTGTAATAACGTTTCTGTGTACTGACAAAAAGAATAAAATAACCTGTATATTCAAAACTCGCATATAACGGAAGGGTCAAAGGGCAATTCTGTCAACAAATGCTTAAAATATGCCACTATATAATGCAAATTTAAAAACTACCACCATTACACTTTAACACTAAAGGATGAGACAGACATGAAACTGTTATTATGTACTTTTATCCAAATTATTCCAAATCTGGAGCAATACAGTAATTGCAATACAGTAAATACAGTCATTTCAGTTATTTACACTTTCCGAAAGCTTTTGTGGGATCCAAAAGCGATCAGACACAAATTCATCCCCCTGAAAAAATAGTCCCACCTCTTAAATGACGAATTATGCAGATTTAGAGCTTAATTTGCAAAAACCTTTGACTGAAAAATTCATAAGTGTTCTACAAAAATATGTAAAAATGACTGCCCTTAGACTTCCATTAGAAGTGTGCTCGAGTAAACAGGTTTTTTCCGCCTTTTTCTCAGTACAGGAAAACATGTTGAAATCACAAATACGCTACAGACGCTGAAGATGGAGATCATGTTGAAAGAAATGCTGGAATATTTCTGTAGGAAGCACTCGAATCCCAGTCAACATTCCTGCTTTCTCTATATTCATCATCAGGCCTTTTTTAAATCTCTATCCATCTGCCCCTATCTCTAAATACAGCATCTTCGCAACCTTCTCTCAATCCTCCGTCTACTTCTGCTCCACACCTCCAATCCACCCATTCATTTCTACCTTTTTCTATAGCCACCTTTCATGCTACCCATCCTCTCTCTTTCGGTTTCAATCCATATCTCTCTCTTTCTTTATACCCATCCCTTTCTTCTTGATTTATTCGCCCTCATATCACTCCCTAACTCCTCATTGCTCCTCTCCGTCTTCTCCATGCAGGTGGATGAAGTCGGGCCTGGGGGCTCTAATATCCCGGTTTTTCTCTGCGCACTCTCAGAAGAGCATGCAGGCGCTCTGGGCTTTCTGGGCAGCGCTCCATGATGCACACTTAAAACACGACATGTGGGTAAACACACACCTGACTCCACATTTTCAGTGGAGTGTCTGATCTAGAGCTCCATTTTCAGCCCCAGCATGTTGGAGCACAACACAAACCACTCTGTACAGCAGCATATAAAAGAGAACTATTATCGTGGCCCCATATATCTACGAGCCGAGGTCTGAGCAGAGCCGCATACGAGACCAGTCGCTCAAGGGCAAACTCTAGCCTCGGCCTGGTCTCAAATGCAGGCGGATGAGATGAGGGTTCTTGGCCCTGAGTGCTTTTAAATTCCATACTTTTCTAGACTTTCTGTGCAAGAACCCTGTCTTTATTTTAAAACAGAGAACAGCCTTTTCTTTTTCGTTGCACATCCTAAACTCGTATTCCTCATATAAAACTGCTCCTAAGTCACATTGTTGATCTTTTTAAAACGCTAGGCATGAACACAATTAGACTTTAGACAGACACACAGACAATCAGTTAGACAAACAGACCAACAGACCAGTTAAAACATAAGAATGGGGATCTTGTGATTTAAAGCGCCAGACTCAATAAAACACGATATGGAACGTTAGACAATTAGATAACGTTTAGCTAACGTTTAGATGAGCTCGTCAATATCTCAGCCGATAACTTTATTCTCTGGAGGAAGCCGAAAGTTTTGATCACAGGTAAGTTAAATGCAATTAACTGTGCAGCCCCTGTACAGCTGACAAAGAAATCTCCAAAGGGGAAATCTACTCTAACCATATGCAACACAACAAGACGACGCACAGCAGCCTGGACAACTACACACCTCCCACATACACAATGCCACATCGTAATAATACTACACACAAAAGTTGCTAGCACAGACAGGCAGCACGGTCAACATCAAATGGTTTAGCGATGCAAGAATCAAGCAAAACCACACACATTAGCCAGACTATGTTCTAAATGTTCAAAACAAAGCCCGGTGAAGAAGCAACAGAGCAACACAGGACAGGAATGTGCGTGTGTGTGAAGCATTCAAGCATGAAGACAAGTAATAAAAAAAAATAAAAATAAAAACCACTCCTCCGAACCATTTCGTCCAGAAGCAGCTGATTTGTTCGATGCAATCACACTAATTATAGCTTAGCATGAGGACACACTGCAGGCTTGAGTGTATGGAAATTAACCCACACACTCAGCCAAAGTCATTTTTGCAAATGTAGTCTTTTTTGGATCGTTGCTTTTAAGCTCCTTGTGTTAGTGTGGATTATAAGTGCGTGAACTGGAAACGCGGAAGGCGTGCTGAAAGACTTGCACGCAATGACAAACTGCAGAAAGTGTCTGAGCGCCACAACAGTAAACAACACAATGTAAATACGTCGTGCATTTCAATTCTGCATAAATAATCGCAACTTCTCGGAGACTGTCTGCTGAAGAGTTGTGATGATTATTTCAATAAAAGTCCTGATAGTGGGTACATAGTAAAGAGAAAAGGACTTACAGCAAAAGGGCATCTGTTGGTCTGTGGGACAGAACTAGGGTCATGCTGTGTGTGTGTGTGTGTGTGTTCTGTACCTGCCACTCGCAGCTTCTGGTGACTCCGCCCCCAGTCGGCATCGTTCCAGCTGATTGGCCACAATCTGTCGCTCCACCTCCAGCTCCCTGGTCAGCCTCTCAAACTGGAGCTCCTACGGGAACACAGACAAAAAGACTGAGCGCGGGAGTTTCTACAGCACAACGCCTCTGTAGTGACGTCTTGGTGCATGGCAGCTGCTTATGTAGCTAATCAGAGTGATGCTGCTAACGTGGGAGGCAGCAGAGCACACACACACACACACGCCTCACTGTGCACACTGCACAATCCAGATTTTATGACTTAAATATGCGTTCCAGCATAAACGAGCATTTAATATAATGTTATGCAGTATTTTGTAGTACAGTATTGCATCTCATTGCCTCGACGTTTTGGCTGATTTCATGGATTTGTATCGTTGCTGCGTTCACGTCAATCAATGTTCTGTTACTACAATACTCAACAAATATCCAATACAATCAACGGGAAACCGTGAGCAAATCAATCCTGACGGCTAGCTAGCATTAAAAGCGCTAACCTTAATCCATCTGATCGCAGGAGTTATCTACGTCTTTCGTTATTGTTCCCCAAAAAATGTGGAGCGTTGCAAAACATGTATAGCGGCTATAGGAAAGGGTGTTGATGCACTGGAGAAAAATGATGCATGCAGCCATATTTAAAATTGGAGGGTCTGAGAGATCTTTAAGCTAATGGGGTCCACGTTCCTCGCCTTCTCATCCTCAAGAAAAGAGGTAAGGAAGGCTAGCTAACGTTACTGTATCAATCCAGGTAACTTGCTAACATTAGCTTTTGCTCGTTGTTACCCATGTAACACTGTTTTTAAAAATGCATTCTTCTAAAAAGATGAATCATGTACTTTAGTTGTTTGGTATGACCTGCTTATTATTCTGTGCTTTTGTGCTGGTTAGCCTCTGGCTTCCTTCTGCGTTAGCTGGCGAGACAACTAGTGAAGGGAAAAAGAAAATAAATTCAAAACAGCACGCCCACAAAGCAGGCCTTTGGGGTCCTTCAAAAAAATCTCCGGCACCTTCAAGAGGTGTCATCAGGAGGGGGATTTCCCCAGCATTCAAACCAACCGGGAAATCTCGTCACCGCTGTAGGCGGTAGGCATAATGTATTATCGGTTATATTTGATTTGTTATGGAGTGTCTCTTAAAGTAACAGTTCGGCAAAAAAAATAATAATCCAACAGAAATTTTCCACTTACCCCAAATATAGTTAATCAGCCAACACAAGTTTGTTGCATGATGTTTTGCTTCTTTGCTTTTGCACTATAGCTATGAGGCTAATGTAGCTAACATGCAAGTCTATCTCACCCAAAATCTTTTCCCTTAAATGCATGTCCAAATCTTCATATTGCTTTAAGCAACATTGTTAAGCTACATATTCTCATTTTTAATGGCAGGGACAATCCATATTTACAAATCCGAGTCCAGAGTGGAACTATATTATCATCTGCATCATACAACTACATTAGCTTCCATCCGTGTGTTAGAAGTCTGTCTTCAAACACTGGGAGGCAATTGATAACAAAACTGCGCTAAGGTTAGAAAGAAAAAAAAAGAAGAAGAAGAAAAAAAAGAAAAAGGGATTCCGGTTGTCCAAGATGGCTTCCCCAAAAACGTTACTGTGTTCAGCTACACTGTGAAGTTTTGCTCATGTTTATAGATTACAGTAGGTCACACTGTGTGTCCCAAACCACAAGCATGCGTGACATCACTGAGGAACTGGATGTGGTTTGAGGCAGATATTTACGCATTTTGGGTGAGATAGACCTCCATTACTTATTAGCTACATTAGCCTCGTAGCTCCAGTGAAAACTAAAAGAAGAAAACGTCACACTCGTCAAATATAACTGAACTATATTCAGAGGTAACTGAATGGAAAATGTGTAAGTTTGAGTGTAAGGACCCAGGACAAGGTGCAAGATGTACACCAAAGAGTTCTCTCAATGCACTCTGCAACACGCAGCTGGTACTCTGGAAGACACAACTGCAGCACACACAGTCACACGCCTACAACGAAGCCACGTGTTTGCAGGCATGTTGATTATTGAACCTTTCCTGAAGCAGGATTGTGGACAAACCCTTCACATTTCACCCACATTACCTCTGAACACAGAGGCGTTATTTTATAACATTGAAACTTCTTTCATCACTGAAGTCGTTTACCGCACACTACTAAAAGAAACAAACCTGGGGTTAACACCATCAGCACGCCACATCGGTTTTATCCCAGATGGATTACAAATCGAGAAAAAGAGCATGCACACGTACACCTTACCTTCCCATAGGTAGCAGAATCGAGAGACTGGGAGCTAACTGAAGTTGGACCTTTTCACTCCACTCGTCCACTCACTGTCTGTTCTCCCTATTGCCTTTGCTCTTCTCTTACAGGGCTGTGTGTGTGTGTGTGTGTGTGTGTATTGGCTAAAAGCACTGCCTGCAGTGTGGTTACTGCTCCACCCCCATATCCCTCTCTTTTTTTCCTCCCTTTTTCATTCTCACACTCGTCCTCTCTCCCTTGTTTTCTGTCTAATCGCTCCTCCTTCTCTCCGTTTCCGCTCATCTCTTGCTGTTTTCTGCAGCACTGCTGGTGCTATACAGAGACTTTCTGTGGAAATCCAAAACATTCAGTCCGGTTTCCTGAGGAAATGCAAAACATCCTCGCTGTCCCGCTGGACATTTGGAAAGGACACACACGCGTTCCTGGAATACAGTCCTGAAACCTGCTGTGCTGGCAAACCGTGAGCGACTACAGAGCCCTACAAGGGTCAAAACCGACTCGAGATTTCACACTGGATAATGCTTGAACTCCGGACGTGGAGGTTGTAATTAATCTGTAATAAAGCGCTGATTCTATAAACTCTCACTCACACCAATATGCCAATGCCATCTGCTCAACAAATAACTCCAAATTAAGCGATGGAAAACATTAGACATGTTCAATAACTGTAATGATTTTGAAAATCAAGGGAAGCATGATATTAATAATTCCTATTTGGTTCACAAGACATGTCTTTGTCCACAGTGTCCAAGACTTTGTTCATACAAGAATTTAACAACTAAAACCCCTCATAATACAGTACATCAACGCACGAGGTCCCTGACTTCCATGCCCGCCATGCAGTAATTATAGACGACACAAGAAACCAATTGGACAGAATGATCTGTACTCAGGGCCATTTCTGTATTAAACAGTCTAAACACGGTCTTCTTCTAAATATCAACTGCTGAAATCTTAAACACTCAGGATTGTAGCAGAGACAGAAGTACCCTAAATATGCGTTTAAGAGCGTAAGGACTTGTATATTTTCCGGCTACGTCTTTACCAATAGGGCGAGCGCTTCTTTTTATTAAAAGGATGGGACTTTGCGTAATACAGCCGCCATGTTAGGAGTTACACGCTATCCCATTCATATTTCAACCACTGCCTCCTGCTTTGATATCGTCTCGAACATCAGTCACTGTGTTGACACGAAACATCAGTAACGTCACATTCAAATCTGTAACACGAACGTACCATCTGTAGAGTGTCTATAAAACATTTCCTTCATCAGTGCAGTACTAATAAAAGTTTGCTTTATGATCCTAAACTTACGCACCATGTCACGGCGGCTACTAAAGACGCTGCCGTGCAATCCTGAGCAAAGTTTGCAACACAGTGGTATAACGCAAATGCTGAGAGATTAGAGAAGCCCCCGTTGCGACGGTATGGCAAGAATCATCTGCCAGGGCCATATGGCAAGCCCAACACACCAATCATTACGGAAGAACCCCCATCCAACACTAGAGTAGCGCAGCAGGACACTGCACTTACACTTTCGAGGGGCAGGATCTCTCCCTGCAGAACTCCTGAACTCCCCTCCATCCACTCACAATCAGTTCACGAGATACAAGTCAGACGAAAAATAACTAAATAAATGATTTGAATCAATAAAATCTGCTTTAAAATACATACCCGAGCATCGGTTGTGAGTTGAGTGTTAGCTCACTGGCTGAACTGAAACTGAGTTTAATGAACTACGATGGCAGCGACTCCCAACCTCCTCTTCTAACTATAATCACAGTAATCACTCTTCATTGTAGTAATCAGTCCTATTGTAGATGCTTAATTGCTGATTAAAGAGAGCAGGGTGCACTGTGAGTGTGTGTATGTGTGCGTGAGTGTGTGGGTGTGCGTGCCCACACTTCCTTATCCCAGCTTTGCCAACAGGAAGTAGCAGTGGCCTCCCTCCAGCTAGCCCATCTGTGCCCAGTGCTGCAGGAGAGGAGACCAACGTCACACTGGAACCACTAGCTATCTATAACCACCAAGCACAATATGGGCCACCATACACACACGCATACGCACAAATGGGGCTACCAGGCTAAATGTAGTTGAGTAAAGGAAGCTTATAGCTACCAGTTTAGCTTTATGCAAACGGCATGTCTAAAGCATTATACATTCACCTCAAAAGACAAAATTTGGCTCAGTAATACCATTTGTACATAAAGAGTTTCATAAAGTATCAGAAGAACGACTCTGTATCATCATCCCAGTCACGTCTAACGTACAGTTTTGCTTTCAAACTTTGGGCCACACCTCCTTCCTGAGTCTGATACTTGCATCGAGTGACACCAAACTACGTGCTGAGGAAGAACGTGATTTGGCATCAGTATGGCTGCTACAACTGTTTTTATTTTAATTCTTTTGTCTAACTAGTGCCAGAAACCACACAAGTACGTCTGTTTTTTATGGTACTGAACAACTCGACAAGCTGTTTGAAGCGGGTGTGTGATTCAGACATGCAGTTTGCATAATGCTAAAGTGGTAGCTATACGTTTCCCTTGCTTGTTGTTAACATTAGCCTAATAGCTCCAGTACAAAACTAATAACGAAAAACATCAGACACTAAAACATGTCCTGGCTGATCGACTACATTTAGGATAAAGGGGAAATTTATGTAAATGTCAGTTTTGACCAAACTGTTGCTTTAAAAATTCAGCCAATGACCTGCACCTCTATAAAAATGGTAAAACTAACTGGGAATCAAGCAAATAAGATCCGGAGAAATAGGATTAGTGTTAAGCCTCCACACACTATGGCGCTGTAGTTCACATGTCCATTTCACGATGAAATCTTTATTTAAAGATCACAAGTCTTTATTTGGGGTAATACAGAACAGAAGGTCATCACCAGCAGCCAAGTTGGAAGGTGTGGGAAACTGAAGAGCACAGTTTCCAAACAGGACTGGATCGCATTACTCTGGTATTCTGGAATTACTGAGCAGGGTTTACAGCATACATCTCGGGTGTATAATTAGCTGAATCATTCTCCGTCTAATCAGTCGTCACGCTAGTGTTTGTAATTTAGAGCATATCGTTTTAAGCCCAGGTGTGTTAGAGGGTGTTTTTTTGCCAATGTAGGAGCGTGTGTTTATGAGTGTGTTGATGTTGTCTAGTAAGCTCTTGTGGTCACTCTGGAAGCCTGGTGTGTTACTAAGAGGAGAAGACACACAATACAGAGCGTGTTGTGTCACCTTCACTCGCTTGTTTGTTGCCTCACAGTGGGAAATCAGTCCCAGATCCGGCCATGAGAAACCCATAAATATGAAACACACACGCTTGAATCAGATCCCATCCTGAGATCTGTATAAGGGTGTGTGGTTGTTCATCCATTTTCATGGGCTCCACAACACTCACACACTCGTACTGAACCACTGGACGAGCAGAGAGACCACTGGTATACAGGCACACTCGTATCCACACTGGGTGGGTGCGACAACACAGTGCAACCTCGCTCAGCTACTCAAATCACTCGCTATGACTATTTTAGCAACCGTTCGCTTGTCTACGTCTCCAAATGCTGCAACTGGTCAGTGGCTAATCAAACTGGTAAGTGCTACAGAGACAAAAATATCGCCAAAATAAATCCTGATAGGGAGTGGTGTAGTCAGTGCTCTATGGTTGCACCGGATCTACCCATAACTATATACGTAGGCTGGGCAGCACGGTGGCGCGGCAGGTGGTGTTGATGCCTTACAGTTCCAGCATCCAGGTTCGAACCTGAGCTGTGATTACTGTCTGTGTGGAGTTTCGCGTGTTCGTGTGGATTTCCTCCCACCTGTCAAAAACACGCCGGTATGTGGATTGGCTACTCTAAATTGTCCCTAGGTGTAAACGAGCGTGCGAGTGTGTGTGATGCCCTGCAGTGTACTGGCGTCGCGTCAAGGGTGTATTCCCGCCTTGTGGCCAGTGATCCCAGGATCCCCCGCTACCCTGACCAGGATAAAACGGTTCCTGAAGATGAATGCACTATATAGGCTACTGCAGGAAAGATCATGAGCTCAGATCATCACTTTCAAACATGGTCAGCGTCGGTTAATGACGATGTCAATATCCACAATAGAACAGGTTAACTAGGGCTACACAATATATTGCTTGTTAATCATTATCACAGTTTTTTGCCTTTGTAGTACTTATATCGTGGACGGCTGTATTATGCAAATGAGCGCAGGCCTATCTATATTCACTGGTCTGCCAGTTTCTTTTAATACATTGCAAGACATATTTCCATCGTAATGTTTAGCAATTCAATCACAATATGCTATTTTGGTTTATATCGTGCACCATAAGGTTAGTGAAGAAACTCACTTCATTCTGAAGAGAGGGAAAAAGTGCAAAAAATATTGAAGCCACCCACTGTAATTGGCTCACGTGGTGATCTTTTGTGATTTAACAAAACGTAACAGGTTAGGATATGGCGAGATATCGCTCGTGGCACATGTGGAAGAAGTGGAACAGTTTGTGGGGAAATGAATTGTGAAGAATTGGCTGCTTGCAAGGAGCTGAAAATGGTTTTAAATTACTATGCGACAACACTAAGCGAGGTCAACAGTAATGACCTGCTTATGCTTGCTGGTACTGCACCCTCGAAACTCATTTCTCCTAGAGACCATTGAGCATTCAGTAGAAATCCTTCAGCCACTGGCAAGCCTTAGGCTATGAAATACGTTTGTGTGGGGTGAAATACTAGTGGAAGAAGTGTTATAAGTGCTGTAGCCCTCTCATTAGGCTCAGAATAAATGGTTGTCACCACTGCATTGATATGCTAATCAACATTAGCCCATAAACATGATCACTATGCTACGGGCTATAGCCGTTCCACTGGGTTAAAGTGCTAATGGCTATGAATGAGCGCGAAGCGTTCGAAGATCAAGAGCTGTGGAGCTAATTCCAGTGAAATACGAGACGTGAGCCTCAAACAACCTCCCGTCATGGAACTTTGTTCCACATTAGACCTAAGCTTTGTCTGGGCAATCACACACACACACACACACTCTCACACTTATGGGAACGCAACTATCTCTGGCTTGCAAAGAGGAAATCATGTCAAGATTATCCCAGAGAGCTGCAGAGAACGTGGGCCAAGAAATCTGTACGGCTACGCCAGTAATACACACATGCGCACAAAACGTCCTCAGGCTGCACAAATACAGTCCAGACATGCCAATTCAAGTCCCACAGGAGTTCTGCGAGCCTAGTGTAATCTCAGGTCCGCCTAGCAAACAAACTCATGGAAAGTCTCACAATCCTCTAGCTCTACATATCTGACAACAAGGTATCAGAGGAGCAGGTACGGCCCTCATCCAACCCCGAACAAACCCAGGAGATTGCTTACAAGCACTGCTCACACTTGGCCAAATTGTGATGAAGAGTAAGATAGTAAGACTCTCATGAATCAATCAGTCTTAATTAAAATCATTGAGAAAACATGCATACATCAGGAAGACGCCTTCTCTACACAATGTTTTCTAACCCTACCTTAGTGTTGATCACTTTTCTTATCAGATTTGTTTGTTATACATTTCCAGTCATTCTGCAGTTTGCAAGTATGCGGCTTGGCTTGATTACATCCTTGTTCTACTAATCAGGGTCTTTATTCAGCCAGTCTTGATGAACCCAGCTTCAGAGTGACATCTGGACTAGTCATGGATTTTCACCGTGGTGTTGAGTGGAACGAGTCTATAATTGATGACAGAATTTGGAAAACAAATTGACTCATCTCACAATTAAATCATTGATGATACTTTTCAGTATTGTGTTCCCATAATGCAATGCAACAAATAGGGATGCACCAAAAATTAATTTACGGTGGGAAATAGCGAAAAACCTTGGGCGAAGATCATGAGCTGAATGAATAAAAGCAATGCGAGACATATTTTAGCGTAATATTGTCACAAATGATCCTCAAGTACAGAGTAAACAACGAAATTCTTTATCACATCCAGTACTTTGCTTCTTCTGTCCATTCTCTCTACTACAGTGAAACCAATGACTGTATAAACGGTCTAGAAGTAAAACGCAAGACTTTGTTTTCTGTGTACATTCTGGTTTGGTACATGCAACACTGCCCCCTAGTGCACGCTCTCATGTTACGTGCAAATACGCAGACACCTATATGAACGCAGACACCTATATGAACGTCTATCCAGAGAATCAGTCCTGACTCGAGATCAGCATCTGTTACTGGGGTTATACTTGCCTTTAAATATGTGTCCAAAAAAGATTAACGCGTGGTGCAATACCAACGTAAATAGTGGAGGCAGTATAGCGCAATGTGACGCAATGTCCACAGCAGACTGAACAAACCAGAGTTGTGTCTCAAATCGCATACTTTTGTACTAGTCTAGACAGAATTAACAATAACCGATTTTCATATAGTTAGTGTCTGAATTAAAAAACACATGTAGCCTACAAACCTACTGAAAAGTCTTAAATCGCTAAACATTTTACAGGTTGACATGGAAACCTGCCGGGCAGGGATGTTTCGGCTCGGACAAGCCCCATTTTAATTTTAATTAAAATGTTTTAAATGTTAAACCTGAAAGAGCAAATGCTGTTATTATGTTTTTTGTGAGATGAGTGCATTTCGATGATAAATGAATGATGGGCTTTCTTCTCAAATAGTCGTTGTCAAGGCAACTGGTGAGGCTGAGGATTGCTAGGATCACTCGGACAACTAGCTTTGTCGGAATCAGGCAAATCCGCCAGATTTATTTTGGCATTTCATTCATTTTAAATATGTCAAGAGTAAAAAAAAAAAAAAAAGAACAAAATAATGAAGAGTTGTGCTGAACCACTAAAGAAAAGGAAAAAGTCACAGAGCGACCATACCTCACCTCACCATACCTCACTATATCTCACCTCACTATATCTCACCTCACCATACCTCACCTCACCATACCTTACCACACCTCACAATACCACACCTCACCTCACCACATCTCACCATACCACATCTCACCATATCTCACCACACCTCATCTCACCACACCACATCACATCTCGTCATATCTCACCACACCATCTCACCACACCTCACCATACCAAACCACACCTCACCATACCAAACCACACCTCACCACATCTCACCTCACCATACCTTACCACACCTCACCATACCAAACCACACCTCACCATACCTCACAATACCACACCACACCTCACCATATCTCACCACACCACACCATACCTTACCATACCATACCACACCTCACCATACCATATCTCACCATACCACACCATATCTCACCTCACCATACCTCACCACACCATATCCCACCTCACCTCACCATATCTCACCTCACCATACCACACCTCACCACATCTCACCTCACCATACCATACCACACCATATCTCACCACACCATACCACACCTCACCATATATCACCATACCTCACCTCACCATATCTTACCTCACTATACCACATCTTACCTCACCATACCACACCTCACCATATCTCACC
The DNA here is from genome assembly GCA_028565825.1 of Olivaichthys viedmensis. Classification (NCBI taxonomy): domain Eukaryota; kingdom Metazoa; phylum Chordata; class Actinopteri; order Siluriformes; family Diplomystidae; genus Olivaichthys; species Olivaichthys viedmensis. The sequence continues at coordinate 9,182,019 of JAOUQW010000038.1, read as the reverse complement.
ATACCTCACCTCATCATATCTCACCATATCTCACCTCATCATACCTCACCTCACCATATCTCACCTTAATACCCCACCATACCTCACCACACCTCACAATACCACACCATATCTCACCACACCTCACCATATCTCACCTCACCTCATCTCACCTCACAATACCACACCATACCTCACCACACCAAATTCTGAGTAAAAGTTACGCTATTGCCACTTATCACAAACTGTAAAGTAAAAGAAAACATTTCTGGAGTTTGAGATATTTATGGCAATCCTAGCTGTAGGTGATTATGAGCATTTTTAGCTGTAGGACATTTTAAGCAGCCTTATTGCATCCAAGAGACAGTTTATTAGAACAAAGCATTCAATTGCATTAGACTATATTGCCCATAATGCCACTTAATAAGCTGTTAAGATGATTGCATGCCACCACTTCAGTCCTATACAATCAGAGTCCTACGGTTCAGCGATAATTAGCACTGTGTGCATCACCATAAACTGTCTAAGTGCGAGGGGGAGAGAGGCAGCATAAATCCCACAAGACACAAGAGTGCTCCATGAAAACACTAACATGCTTCCATCAAGCAGACAAGAGGGGCAAACGATATCAATCTAGCACAGCGTGATATTTTTCAAAAAACGGCTTTCAGAGTCCCTACCACATCAGAATGGATTAGAAAAGAAAAGAAAGACTTAGCAAAACAGAGTGGAGTGCGAGAAAGAAAGAGAATCAGAGGATGAGAAAGAAAGCGTGAGAGCGATGGAGAGTGTGAGCTGTGCTTTTCAAAGCTGGGGAAAAAACACTTATGTGAAGAAGGAAACCCAGACCTGGCACAAGGGCTTGAAAAATCCCAGAGGAGAGAGCGCCTCCCGTGATCAGCATGCCAACTGATCGATATAGTCATCTAGAAGTCAGCGAAAAGACCCAGAGAGAGCGCGATATCATCAACTCCCATATACCTCAGCACTCTCTCGTCAAGGCTAGCGAACGAAGCAGTGGTAGATTTGTAGACAGAAGCCCAGTTTCTCTTTAATTAGCTAACACAATCCGAATTTAATGAAATGGGTTGAAGGAGGAAGAACAGGAGAAAAAGAGTGAGGGACAGAGGGCAAGGATCTAAGGATCTTTGAGGGTTATTTAAAAAAGGCTCTTAGGGATACTTTATTAACGCAAGCAGATGGCTTTGCCTTTAGAGGGAATTAAATGTAAATATATTGGTTCATTAAGTGGTAATGAGGCTTGTCTGACAAATAACACTCTTCCTGTCTCTCTGTAATGGCCTCGGAGTTAAAGAGAGAGAGAGACACTGTAAATAACTGATTAACTTTACACAAGGCCAAACACACCTAAGGCCATCTGTGTTGTTTCTAAATTATACATTTCATACCTGGTTCTGTCTGTTTCTCTGCAAATTAGCTAGTGTAAGATTTTGCAAATACAATATTGCAATACAAAGTTTTATTCTTCTTCCAAGCATTGCATATCAAACGGTAATTGCTTTGGTATTATAACAAGAAAAAAGTATTTATATGCCATTCAAGCCCCATTACACAGAAGTAAAGTGATCCTGACAGGAAGTGAGAGATGGAGAGGTTTGATCAGGCTGCAGCATTCGGTCAGAAACAGTTTGCTCTCCACTGATAGAACCGAATAATCTATTAAATCTCTGTATGAGGTTGCAGAAACTTCATTTTGACACACTAGTGCTCGGGCTCATCTCAGGGCTCCAGTAACACCTTCTGCCTGTGTGCATGGTTCCTTTGTCCCCTCTCTCATTATCCCACCTGTGATATCCGTACAGCGTCTTGGCAATGCTCGGAAATGGCATGCACACAAAACGTTCTTTCATCTGCCCCAAACTTCCTGCGTTTCATTAATTGCTCTGGCAAATGCATTGTCTTTAGGCCTTTAGTCCTGGCAAATTCTTAAAAAAATAAAATAAATAAATAATAATAATTCCCATTTAAATCTGTGGCGAGTGGCGCAACAGAAAAGCGTTCGCCCTATCGTCGGAGACGATTTTATCATAACCTTTTATGTTTTATCAATTCCTTTTCATTAACCGCTTTATCCTGGTCAGGGTTGCAAAGCAGGAACACACCCTGCAGGACGCCTGGGCAACTTTTTATGTTTCAGATTTTTTTAAACTTATTTATGTACAGCAATGATTTCTTGTCGCTGATATTCAGATAGATTTTTACATTTCTTACGCTATCCCGGATCCAAGTAAAAAAATCTGCCATCTTCAACTCTTCACACTGGTTTTTTCTTTTATTCATACCCCTCTGATGCACAGTGAGGGTGAATCCCAAATGGCTTCCTATGCACTATGCTCGCTACATAGGGTATAACACAATATAACGGCGTTGTAGAACCTACGTAGTGCACTATATGCCCAATAGACGCCATTTGCGATTCAGGCACAGAAAAGAGCGACTCCAGTTAGTGCCTGTTGGAAATTGTAAACTACTTATATGTAATATCACTTTTAGGACTTAGAACTTTGTTAATTTATAATTAAATAGAAAATTGATACATTATTTGAAGAATACATGAGTGATGCATTTATTTAGAGCCCTTTTTTTATTTATTTTTTACATTAAGCGACACAAGCGTCACTTGTTTAGAAAATGCGTGTTTGCGATATACTTGCTTCAGGCGACTAGAAGTAAAACACTTAAACTTAAAAACATTTGAATGTGGATTTTTTTTTTCGTCTTGAAATACGAAAGAAAGAAAAAAAGTGAAATTTGTACAGACAGCACTAGTGTTCTTTTGGCTCTTAACATGAGGCTCATTCAATAGTGTCTTGTATATTTTGTCTTGTACTTCTGTCTTGCACATAAGGCCTCGTCTTAATTATCCTAACATGTTGTCTTGAACGGTTTTGTATTTCCTGCACTGTTTTGTATTATATGCATGTCTTGCTATGGTGTTGATGTCAGTGAGCTCCTCTATAAATAATGATGCGCGAAATGTTTTATATGACAGATGAACTTGAGTCTATGAGTTGGCCCTGCTGTTTGTCCATGCCACCCTCCCAACTCTTTTACCCTGTGTGTGTGTGTTCCAGGAGGCATTTAAACACACAGATTACCCATGTAGGCTCCAGGCATGTGGGAGGAACGCCGGCAGCGCTGCGGCTCAGTGCCGCACTGCAACCACAGTCACACTACAGGAATCCCAACAGGGACAACAACTTCCTTCCCTTCCTCGTCCACAGAGAGAAGGAGAGGTGCGAGATGAACGCTTATACTTTAACTGACACAAAAGACTGCATATTGACATTTAACAACCAGTGCATAATCTTTCATGAAAGGAGGACATGAAGAAGAAGAAGAAAAAAAGAAAAAGAAAACAAAAGCACAAAGGCGTAACAGCTCCCAGTTAACAATACAGTAGAGATACTGGTGGCTTATTATGGGACATTTTTTCTGGTCACAGATTTCCAGGCATTTACATTTACAGAATAACTATAAAGGAGAAAAAGATGGCAAATGTAGTCTCCTGCTGACACTCCTGCACGCAACCGTCGCACACACACACACACACACAAGCTCAAACAGGTGGACTTACTTGTGCATGCAAACTGCTGTGTGTTTACTGCTATTGTAGCTCAGAAAGATTTCTATCTTCAGCATACACATAGCTGGAGTGTGTGGTATCAAATTACACCTGTGCCAATAAAAGACCTGTGTGTGTGTGTGTGTGTGTGTGTGTGTGTGTGTGTGTGCGCGCATGAGAGAGAGTGAGAGACAGGTTGAAAGCAGAGCTCTCAGGATCTTGGCAGGGAATGTAGGAGACCGTCTCCATTGTTTGTAATTCCTCTCAGTAAAGCCCCTAACCTGTCCGACAGCCCTCGTGTTGTCTCAATACACTCCGAAATCTCTCTGCAAGCCCCACCCACACACACACACACACACACACACAGACACACACACACACACACACACACACACACCTTAGAGAATGTCACAAAGCTTCAAGTCGATCTACAACAGAGTGAACGACATAAAGCCCAGGAGCCAAACACGGTAAACCCCATCTATTCCTAACATGTACAAGAATCCAAAACTGAGCTGAAAGACCTACAGCATTTTAAGCGATCTAAAGCAGGGCGGAAAGACTTTCGCTTTCACACACCGTGACTTATTTCCCCTTGAGCTGTAAAATCTACTGTGTCTACCGCATATCAGTGTTGTCCCAATACCAAAACTTTGACCTCGTTACCGAGGCTACGTAATTTTATAGGTAGAACACTGATATGTAGTAGACACAGTGCTATAACATACAATCACATAAAATTAATAGTGAAAGACATTTTTTCTTAAAAAATCAATAAGTAATGTGATGCACAAGAACAAAGGAAAATGCGTCATTCAGCAAATCAAACAAACAAACAACCAAACACATCTTAAAGAAATTACGAGCAGGAACGAAGCCAGATTTTCAACTAAAATCCAGTTACGTTAAATTCCTTCACTTTTGCGGCACGTTTCGGGCGGTTTTAATTTGCGTTTATTCCTGTAGTTTTTTTATACTACAAATTATTAGAAGTTAGCAAAAAAATTAAGTTACAGGTATGAAAAACGTGCTACCTATAGTTTTATGCTCGAAGCATTTTCTGACAACACCATTTACACCATCAAAACATGCTGGATACACTCTCAGAAAAAAGGTACTAAACGGTACCTTTTCTTGTCACTGGGGTGGTACCCTTAATGGGAACATCTTTTGTACCTTTAGTATGTATCTTATACCTGGAAATGTGAATATAGTGTACCTTTAAACATCATTACCCCTTAAGGACCACTGCTGTACCTTTAATTCACTTCTAAATTTAAAGGTACACTACATGCACCTTCCCAGGTATAAGATACACACTAAAAGTACGAAAGATGTACCCTTGAGGGTACCACCCCAGCGACAAGAAAAGGTACAGTTTAGCACCTTATTTTCTGAGTGTATAGTTGGAGGCATTTTTTCTGCATAAGGTCACAGTAATAAAGCAGAAAAGTAGTAAAAATATTGCGGTATTGTTTCATGAACACCTCTATGAGCGATAAAGTAGCACAATTTGTCAGAACAAACGCGAGTGAATGGCGACAACAGTTACGTTTTAATGCTTAACCATTAAAGTGTATTTGGTGGCTACTAATGAAATA
>JAOUQW010000038.1:9152577-9167162 GCA_028565825.1 Olivaichthys viedmensis | reverse complement strand
TATGCACCAACATACCAAAGCAAATTCCTTGTATGTGAAAACCTACTTGGCAATAAACCTGATTCTGATTCTGATTTCTGAGTCTGACCGCCCGCATGAAAGTAAAAACATCCCGTGGGATCCCGGTCCCGATGCACCCCTCTAGAACCATAGAAGAAGAAATCACATTTCGCACAAACAGAACTTTGAATAATGGAAGCAACAAAAGGGCAGTCAAAGAAAGCTTTCATAGTAGCACATGCATAGATGAAACACTAACATTTCAAACAAAACTCCTGCTTGATAAGTGAAATAGACTAACCAGTTGATGTTATTGTCATATTACATAATGTTTCATGGAAGGGGCTTGATATTTTTACGATGGTACGGTCAAAGTAGTAAAATATGTGAAATACTGTACTAGCGTAACAATTTCATAGTTTCATGAGGCCTGTTAAGTTTAGCCTGTTTAATTTTAGCTTGTTTAGATTAATGGTAATGCAACGTCTACGTGTAGTCTACTGATTTAGTACAGTTTAGAGAAAGATCAACACTATCCATTTGAATCTTCAAATTTCAAGTTTCCAGTGTCATTATTTAAAATTGTCAAATACCTTATTTGTAATTTAAATTGGTTATTGTCAGTGGAACAGGTAATAATCGTTAGATTAGTCAAATATCAAAAAATAGTCAATAGATTATTCGATTCTAAAAATGATCCTTTTGCTGCAGCCCTAGTAGCTTTTACCCAGTGCGACCTACAAGTGAGTTAGACTAGGCTACAATGGAAGCATATAACTGAGCGGTTTGGGTTCAGGGCATAGGCTTTCTGGCAGTTCTGGGATTCGAATGCACAACCTTCTGGTTACTAGCACAGAACTTTAACCAGTGAGCTACCACTGCCCCTACAACTGCAGGTAATAGTTCAGACAATGTTAGTAATAGTGCAGTAATAATGTAAGAAATAGTGCTGATAATGTTAGTAATAGTGCAGTAATAATGTAAGAAATAGTGCTGATAATTTTAGTAATAGTGCAGTAATAATGTAAGAAATAGTGCAGTAATAACGTAAGTAATAGTGCAGATAATGTTAGTAATAGTGCAGCAATAATGCAATAGTGCAGATAATGTTAGTAATAGTGCAGTAACAATGCAAGTAATAGTGCAGTAATAATGTAAGTAATAGTGCAGCAATAACATAAGTAATAGTGCAGATAATGTGAGTAATAGTGCAGTAATAATATAAGAAATAGTGCAGATAATGTGAGTAATAGTGCAGTAATGTAAGAAATTGTGCAGATAATGTTAGTAATAGTGCAGAAAATGTTAGTAATAGTGCAGTAACAATGCAATAGTGCAGATAATGTTAGTAATAGTGCAGTAATAATGCAATAGGGCAGTATTTTAGTAATAGTGCAATAATAGTGCAGGTGCAGGTAATGTAATAGTGCAGTAACAATGCAAGCAATAGTACAGGTAATGTCAGCCAACCAACAAACATGTGATGGGCACTAATTAGTGAGACACTGACTGATTCAGATCTTCAATCGATTCCAGTCTGCACTCTCATTGCAGTTAGTTTTGTTAACAACATCTTCCCACAGGCAGAATGCAACAACTAAAAGTGATTACTAATGAAATAAAGATATGGCATTAAAATGCACAATTATTTGTATAATATAAAATATATTCCAATATGCATAGATATGGTGGCATACAGTAGTTTTGTACTTTTTTGTGTTTATAGCAGTGGTGACAAGTTTACCACAGCCTATGACTAAAGCTTTAACATTACAGCCTCTTAGATATATTCTGTTATTTAAATAAACATCTTTTACATTCACTTTTGTTACATATTTATTATGCAAAATACAATATCAACATTTACACTTGTTATCATTTAATATTTTATCTAACAACACCAATAACAAAGCTTATTTGACAAGCTACACAGAGAAATGTGAATGACCTCCGGACCACTAAGACAGTGTTTCTTTGTTGACTGGGATATATTATTGTTTTATCAGTTAATATACTATTGTTTTATAGTTAATAGGTTTTACTGGATATGGTCTTCAGACAAAAGCACTGTATATACAAACATATTAATACCTAGGATATCCATTACACACACACACACACACACACACACACACACACACACACACACCCTCAGCGTCTGACAAGGTGATCTCGTATCTTGAAGCTGATGATCCCCAGCAGTACAAGGGCAGGCAGGAAGGCATACAGCAGGAGAAAGTCCTGGGTGTAGCGTGAGGGGGCTCCTGGGTAACCTTGGTCTATAATAAGATTGCCATCTTCTATCAAACATGCTCCTGGGAAACCCACAGCTGCACCTGAGTCAGAGCATATAGGTGTCAAGAGGTGGCTGTGGTTGTCATATTTAAGTATGGAATTTTTTTTTATTTGATGTAAGAGGAAAGGAGCATTTCTTACTGCATGTGAAGTTCAGGCCATAGAACTCAGTGACTATGAGAAGCTCACAGCCATATTTCTGAAAAGTAAGGTAACTTAGCCACTGGAACACCACTGGCATATGCTGAGTACTCCTGCAGAGAAATGGGAATGCAATATATCAGTGTCAATCATTTTCTTTTTATTACAACCTCTCCTAAAGTATATGATAGCCCAGTGATCACCAACCCAACCTGGAGCTAATTTGGTAGAAAGGTAAATGATCCGGAGGAGGGTTTGTGCCTTATAGGAATTTAAATAAAACATAATCATAACAAAGGGTGTTACCTGAGGAATCCAGAGCCCACCATGATTCCAGCTATGTTGAGTAACGCCACTCCACTGTTGACCATGTTGGGGTCTTGAACTACCCCCAACAGGACCAGTGTCAGGAGCTCACCAGTGATGTGAGGCACCATAATCACGGCTGTAAAGCACATGAACCGCCAGGCATCTGGGTTCATCCCTACAGTCCTGAGATGCGGATATAAACACATAGACACATTACAGGGGCACGGTCTGTATGTACACTCCTAAAAAAAAATGGTTCCTCGATGGTTCTTTGAATGGTTAAGTGTTCTAATTTTCCTAAAGGAGTTCTAACTGGAACCCTCTATGAAAGAGAAATACTCTTTTCTAGGGTTCTACATAGAATGTTAAGGGTTCCCCCATAGGGACAAACAGAAGCGCACTTAACCCTATAACCCTATATCAAATTTGATACGCATATTTTAATGGCACTTATTTTCTTGTCTTTTCTATTAAGATCCCGAAAAGCCTGCTGTATATTTATTGATACCTGTGATGCATCCTCTAGTGGCCATTCAGTGAAATAACACTGCTGCACATGGTATACCAGGCATTTAAACATGGCTGCCCATGTTTCATTTCTCTATATTTTTAGATGTCAAAAAGTTACAGTGACCAGGATGTGTTGGACCAGATCTTTGATGGTGATTTAAGTGATTTTGCAGCAGGGGAAGATAAGGATAAAGATAAGGAAGTGAAGGCCAGATATTACTGCTTAATTCACTCAAATTAAATTAACAAAGATAAATAAACATAAACAGCACAGACATTCAATATTTTGGTAATAGTGCTTTGGCAAAATTAAATTGCCCTTTGAAAATGAGAAGAAAGATTATTATTATTTTTAGAAACTGTGGACAGAGCAAAATAATATTCCCAAAGCCTAAAGTGTCAAATCCCGTAGGTAATTTGCTGAGAACCGGCTGCGGAAAAAAACAGGACTCATTTTATGATATTCACAATCTTGCCCTTTAGTAACCTGTCCTTTAGTTACCCATTTTTTCCCATCACGCCATCCTTCCTCACGTACCTTTTTCCTTATCAAAGCGTATCAGGTTAACGTTTAGCCCAACCTGAGCTGCCTCACATTCCACTCATAAAACACACACACACACACACACACACACACACACACACACACTGAAAACAAACACATACTCACCAGTAGAGAAAAGAGGAGAAGATAAACACACTGATGATACTGAAGGGGAGGATGTGAATGATGTAGGCCAGGAACATCTGCCATTTCTGGTACAATCCATCTTTACTCTCCTGATCAGCTATAGCTCTCAGAGCAGGGACTGCATGGAGCACAGCATATATTTCACACATGGGGCAATGATGATGGTACAAAAATTAACAACCTATTAAGGTCAGCAGTCAAGGAGAATCTGGAGTATTGATAGGTTGGGTATTGCAGTGAATTTTATTTCCCTCCTTAGAGGTCAGCTCTAAGGCTTGATTTCACATATGACTAATAAACAGACAGAGAAAAGAAACACAGATAGCAAGGAGCAGACTAATGGCCCACACACCACCACATCAACTTTAGGGGTTTAACTGTTGACCCCCTTTTTCCTCATGCTTTCTGCCCTACACTTTTAGAAAAAAGGTTAAATCTAGAAACCTTAAAGGGTCCTTCGATTTGTCCCTCTGGGGGAACCCTTTCTATGTAAACCCTACAACATAGATAGTATTTCCTTATCAGGGAGGGTTAAAAGTAGAACCCCTTTAGGAAGCTAAGAACCCTTAACTACCCAAAGAACCTTTGAGAAACCCTTCTTTTTCTAAGACTATAGAGTATATGTACCTGGAGGCAATGTATTTCAACAATAACTGTTCATAGTGGTAATGATAATAAAACCTTGAATTTATTTTGTTTGAAATATACTTTTTATTTTTCTTCAATTCGTTTTTCTTCAAAGTTTGAGGTCGATGAGTATCATTTGAGAATATTTTTTCTGACATATTTGGCAGTCCAGTTTTTTTCATCTGCTTACCTAGGACTATGTTGTATAGCTCTGCAACTCCAGCTCTTGAGCTGGCCGAGCTCCTACAGTGAGCCATGTTTGTCAAGTAGCCCCCTCACTGATATGTTTTGACCTACATATGTGGAAAATATATAACCACAGGATCACTTTGATAAAAGCACAGACTAAAGGAGTAACTCACACAGGGCCACAGCATTCAGCATGCCAGTGTACGGTGAAGCACCAATGCACTGGTAGATGATACCAATTCGGTCCTGCACGGCACCCTTAGTGACATCATCATCAAGATTCATGACAAAGAAGGCCACAAAAAGGCCGTAGATGAGATTTTGAGAGAGACGCATGATGACACCCATTCTGTCCCGAGACAAGTTTCGTACTGTCCTCCTGTAGGGAGAGAAAGTGAGGCAGAAAGAGTGAATTCTTCTATTAGAAAGAATTAGAATTTGGTCCTAAACTGTTAATAAATGCTTGAACAGCTGACGATATGAGCTTTTCACCTAAGGAGGACACCCAGTTTGGAAAGACAGCTGGGGGACTTTTTGCTCTTAAAGGGGATCATGGGTTTGTCAGGACGCTGACATCTCTGCCGGATCCTCCACGTCATTTTCTGATAAATCTCTGATCTCCGAAATGCCAAGGTTATGTCATGCATGCGTCTGTAGGTGGCAGCTTCTCTCTCACTGCAGCGTGTGTCCACCGAGGTCAGATCCACTGCCAGTAAGAAAGGAGTGTCTCAGTTATAACAGTAATAGATTATACATCCAGGCTGAGCAGACTTCATAAAACCTTCCTGAGAAGGTACTTTCGTTTAAACAAGGAGGAAAAGTTATCCTTTTTAGCTCATCATATGTTTGGCCCACTTTTTAGGATTTCTTATCTCCAGTCCTGGAGACCCACTGACATGCACAGTTTTGAGGTTTCTAACTTCCAGCACACCTGATCCAGCTCATCAGGTCATTATTTAGCCTTTTATAAACTGGATCAGGTGTGTTGGAAGCAGGGCAAGCTTGGAACTGGTCAGGGCAGTGGGTCCCCACGATTGGAGTTGAGAAACATTTTTTATATAATAATTGGGCTGTATGGTTCTTTTCTTGAAGACACAACTATTTTTAAGGTCTAATAATCTGTTAGGATATTATAAAATCTTTCATTGTGAATGTGTGTGTGTATGTGAATATACAGGTATGTTCCCTGTTCTGTTACCTGTTGATGTGATTGATGACCCTTGCTGCTTGCAGTAACTTTTGTTGCTTTGCATTATGCATAAAAGTTTCATCTAGAACCCTAAATGGTTCTTCGGTTTGTCCCTCTACATGTTGAACCCTACAACAGAGGGTTTCTGTTTCAGAAAAGGTTCCAAGTATAACCCTATTAGAAAGCTAGAACCCTTAGCTGTTAGCCATCCAAAGAACCCTTGAGAAACCATTTTTTGTACAGCAAATTAGTCTTCTTTAACTTGTAAGGTTGCCTCATAATTATGGGAGTATTTTTTGTAGCAATCCTTAGTACTACACAAAAGATTAAATGTAGAACCCTTAAGGGATCTTCGGCTGTCCCTCTGGGGGAACCCTTACAGATTCTATGTAGAACCCTACAACTGAATGTTTCCCTATTGCAAAAGGTTTTGAGAAGTATCCTTTTAGGAAGCTAAGAAACCTTAACTATCCAAAGAACCCTTGACGGGTTTCTTTTCCTAGGAGCATAGCACTTAGGTCCAACCTTCCTATTACATTGTATCTCTCTCAGTTCTTTCAACAACTGTCTAGCAGCTTGATTCTGATGGAAGGTGGAAAGTTATTCCTGCAGCACTTGCATCACTGTTGGCTCCTTTAACAGCTATTTACTTGGACTGGATTCTGCCTCACTTGTAACTTTAGATAGATGAATGAAAAGAAAAGACAAAGAGAGTCTGTGTGTGAAGGCTAACAGTAGAAATATATTACCATAGATGTCAAATGGGTTGCAATATTCAGGGCACTCGTAGCCACAGCTGCTGAAGAAATCCACCATCTCGCCAGGCTCCCCACAGAACACTAACTCTCCACCACTCATAATAGCTATCCTGCTGAAGATCTGCAGACAGAGATAGACACCCACACTTCTGCTAATCGCTGCATCTCGACCTTGTGAGTTAATTATCAAGCCATATCAATGAATAAAACATTACCATTTATGACTGGGCGATGTATCTTTTATGGCAATTTGATATGAAGATATGAAAAATAATCACCTTTCTAATAAAAGTTAATGGGTCTTTTTTTAAAATATATATCTTTGTACTTACTCTGAAGAGCTCTGAGCGGGGCTGATGGATGGTCACTATGACTATACGGTCCCTCCTGGCGAGCTCCGCCAGCAGAACTACAATCTGATTGGCTGTCATGCTGTCCAGGCCTGTGGTTGGTTCGTCAAGAAGGATCACCTCTGTGATGACACAGGGTATAAAGTCAGAAACACAGACAAGTATACGAAAAAAAGAGGAACTTTTCATAAGTCCACTTTGTGTCCTCTTTGAGAAACTTTAAGATTAGTCTCACCTAACTCATTAGTTCGTCCAATGAATAGAACAGCCTTTGTCTAAAGTTGGAGCCAAATTAATTGCATGATTAATCCATTTCCTGCTTGATTGGAGAAGGCAGCAGACGGAAAGCCTTTATAATTAAACGTGCGTGTGTTTAGTTAAGAACGGTCTTGACTAATCCTTGGGCCAGAGTCCCAGGTTGCCACTCAGGTCCAAGTAGCTAGATAAAATGCCCCAGAGGTACCCTCATGGACCACAGCTTAATTCTATATATACTGTATGATAACCCTGCTTTTCACTATTTTTATATTTTCCTTCCCTCTGTCTGTCTCTTAGCTCTGGGGGATCAGAGCTTGAGTCTTTTCTTACTTACTTACTGTATTTTGGTGTAAAAGTGCATAAAAATGTCTCTCTTATTAATGATTTGTACAGCAGAGTGCATCATTTGAAATCAGAAAGTCCTTAGTGTGTGTTATTATGTAGGTAATGTTTGTCGTCCATGAGCAGGTTAATAGATGGCCCTGCATACTCACTGGGGTCCTGGAGCAGCTGGCTAGCGATGGACACCCTTCTCCTCTCTCCTCCTGAGATACCTGGAAAAACTCGGCCTCCGATCACAGTGTGAGCCACATGGCTTAGACTCAGTTCTGCCATAACCGCAGCCACCTAGCGAAGAGATCAGATGAATGAGATTCATGCACTGCTGAGTCGGTAAATATATTAGGCTCTATGCAAACAAAATACTGTATATATAGCATTGGGCCCAAAGTCTTCATGGTGACAGGAGGGAAATCACCTTCTTGCGGATGGCGTTGGCAGAGTGCTGCCTCAGGGCCAGCTGAGCCGTGAATGTCAGCGTCTCCTCTACTGTCAGATAGCTCAGGAGATTGTCACTCTGAGAAGCAGCGAGAAAGGGATAGTGCCCATTAGAGAAGAAAGGCAGGGAAATGCTTTCACCCAAACACCTTTAAGAATATAGCACAGCATAACAGAGTGACTCATTTAACACCGTAGTGATGTCTATTATTTACACCATATACACCCATCAATTCTTAAGTCGAAACCTTTTCGATGTCTTATTTGTCATGTATTATGTTACAATATTACAAAACAAGTTTGGATGGTTTTTGAGTCAAATGTTTACAAACAATAAAAGCCAAAATAACGCTTTAGAGTCCTTACCCTTACATGCATGGGCGTTTCTCAACTGTTTATACCTCGGGTAGTTAGTGAGCCAGCACTTACATCTACTACAAATGAATCTACAAATTTCAATAATAGTGTAAAACTGTCTAAACATTTTATCAACAACAATAACCAAATAATAAAATTAAATATATTTTGGTTATATTTTGATCTTTTGTGGTACTTGTAATGCAGATTGTGCTACAAATTACAGACAGATGTTTTGTCAGCCACTAGACTATATTTAACACCTGTTGTTATTTTGTCAATCACTTTCTAACAGAAATTGCAAATTATATATCTATATTTTTTTACAATTTTGGAATTTTAGTATTGGTAAACTGTTCAAAGCAAAAAAGTTGAGATATACTAGGGAAGTGGGGGCCTAACTAAAAATAGACTTAGGCATATAGGCAGAAAAATGAGCTCATAGGTCACAAATGACCTGAGGTATGAATTTAAGGGTTAAAATGCTGTACTTTATGTTGCAGGCATTTCATTTTTGCCTTCCAAGCTCCGCCTGTAGATTTTCATATCGTAAAATTCTCCTATAACTCCAACTCCATCTCAAACATTTTTTAAATTTCAGTGTTGACAAGACCGTCTTTCTGAAATCCCTGACTGTGACTTTAAATATCAGTTATCTGAAATCTTATAAGTATTATAGTAGCTGTTCAGTTTTGATTTGTCTTATATATGTACTGTATATATATATTGTGTCCCAAGTGTGCAGTGGATTCATGGTGATCTTATGTTGCAAGGGGCACAACACTACTCCTTCTGGATATTATGTAGGTACTGTTATAACTCCCCCTAAAATCCTAAATGACAAACTTTAATCTTTAAAACAAAATGTACATTATTATATGGTTTTAATAAACTGTTCATACTGAGAATTTCTCTCTTTGTCTTACCTTAAAGACTAGTGACAAAAGGATGCATACCTTCTCTCTATCTGTGTATCTTTCATGTCCTAATATACAATGGTCTATGAAAGTGGTTTGGAGTTAACTATCTTTTGGAACTTTTGGATGATGTTTTAAATACAGCTACAGCTAATAATCGTTTTTTTTGTTTGTTTGTTTTTTCTTTTTGAATTATTGAATTATTGGATCTGTATAATCACTCTGCAAGACAACACTGACAAAAAAGAGAAACAAAATAAGTGCTACACTGGCTGTGGAGAAAACACAATGGTTGGGTGCTGTTCAGAATAGGCTAAAATACCAGGAACTGAGTGAAAAGAGAGTGCTTAGCTGAGCTAAAATACATTAGTGTTATGTTTCTGAACAGTTGTTAATCAATACTTTGGATTTGCACACCCTGGACTGTTTTGTTTTTGTATCGTGATATCTGTCAAAAAAAGTCAGTTATAGTCTTTTCACTCAGTCTTTGGTGTTTGTTCTTTATTCCTAACTTTCCACACTGTTTGACAGGCCATTTTAGCTGCTCTGTGTTATTAATGACTGCATGCCTTAATATCACCACCTACGTTCTAGGGAATTTAATTAATGATTGGCTTAGTTTACAGCACCCAAGAGTCCTGAGGATTTAATCTGTAATAATGTAAAAGATTACTTCAAATAACTGCAGTCTCTTCATGATTATTTAATTTCACAGTGGATACACATGAATAGTTCAGAGGAAGATGGAAAATTAGCGCGTCTTATTTAAGTGTCCTTCAGTACACTCATCCTCAACTTTATTGAGTGTGTAAAAATCTATAGGACTGCTTAACTTCTAGTAACCCAGACCAATACCTCTCACCCACTCTTTTAATTTGCTGTATGTTCAAAGGTCAGGCCAAGATTAGTTAGCAATATACAAACTCATACATGCACACACACGCAAACACAAACACACACATACAGTATATTTATGTGTACAAACCTGAAGCACATAGGAGAAACAGTCCTGAAACTGCGCTTGCTTGATTTTCCTTCCGTTCACAAACACTTCCCCAGTAAGGGTGCCAGTATTTCCAATCCGACCTGCAATAGCGTCTAACAGTGTGGTCTTCCCTGAGCCTGAAGACGAACACTAGCATTTAGGAATTTTGGATTATATTTGTAGATTTCAGCATCTTAACAGGTTTGTCTATGGTATGAATAATGTGTTGTAGTTACAGTAATAATGTTAATATTTCAAATAAATAAGCCTCAACCACAGGTCAGCAATTACGAAACATTAACCATTGACTGCATTTATTGATTTTTCCATATTTTCTTGTTGAGCACAACGTGTGCTTGCAGAAGGACACTACAGACAATTTCTAATGCAGATGCCAATTGCCAGGTTGATCACTGCCATCCTTCTCTTTCAGTTGTGTTCCCAGTGACTCTTACACATGATGGCATATGGGTTATTAATCTAAAAATACACAGGTTTGTATATACAAACTACACGTGTCATAATCCTCACCTGAGTTTCCCAGGATTCCCATTATCTGGCCACTGTCCACATGAAACGACACATCATTCAAGATCTGCCGAGTCCATTTCTTTCTGTAGGATGGGAGATCCCACCACGGCCCTACACGCTCACTGACACAGAAACACTTTCAGCAAATGTATCATGCAAGGGGCTGATGATCATGCAAATTAATGTATTGTTTAAATAAGTCTTCTTGGGTGTACAATTTGTCACATTTAGATTGCCTCAGTTTATAGACTCTAATCAGTGGTATAACTGCTTAATCATTAATTAATAATTAATATAATTTTTTAAAATAAATACTTTAGATTAATCTGTAAGAATACACGAATGGTTCTTCTTACTGAATAAAGTATAATTTATTAAAACAGTGAATTGTAAACAAATATCTTATGTTGCCAATTATTATTTAAAATTAACTTCAACATGTTAGCTATATGCCGAAGATGCTGTGCAAAACATTATTAAAAACATATGGTTAAACATCAAGGGGAATCTTTTAACATTACACTTGTTCCATTTCAGACAAAAAAATAAAAAACAACGTGCTAAAATTATTGATTTTTTTAAGTTGAAGATTGAAGTTGTTGAAACATTTGTGCACAAATCATTAAATTACTGGAATAAATGTAGAATGTGTCATGTATTTCTAACTATAAACTCTATGTATGCTCTTTCAGACAAGCAGCAACTTTTCAGTGCTTATATTTCTAATGACACAGAAGCAAATCTTTGTTGCATTGTCTTTACAATAGACAGCAGACTGTCAGTTTCAATAAAGAAGGTGGAGAGAAAGTTGACATCGTGGTATTTGTATTATTGATATTAAAGCATGATACTAGCCTAACATCGTTATTTGATATTTTGAGATAATTCTTCTTTCTTACCTGACTGTATAGGACACTTTGCTCACACTGAGACTACAGGATGGCTGTTTTTGGTCAGAGGGCGCTGGGTTCTGTACGTCTGTCCTCTTCTCCGGAACAAACCTGAAAGATTCATTAGAGCCATTTTTCTGGCCGTTGGCCTGCATGGAGTAAGAGTTCCTCATGCTGTTCACTGCCAGCTCATTCATGATAGTGGATGTTATTTCTCATTGACATTCCGCCTGCCTGATCCTTCAGATCCACTTTTGTGATTGCCTGAAGCTTCAAGTCCACTGTCTGGCCATTCCAGTGCACATTGCACCAGTGAAGCTGGCACCCTAAACAGAAGTGCTTATCAGTGGACTTTTGCTCAGTGCTGTAGAGAGTGCCACCTCTCTACAGCACTTCAGCCCAGGGGAGAGACCAGCAGCCACTTCTTCAGGTTTTCAACCCGGACCAAGGGGTTTCTGACCCCAATTCAGCAACTCTACCGCTTCCATTACCTAGACACCATGTCTGATGGGATTGTGGTCGATTCAGAAAGTGGCCTCGGCCTCCCAGCACTGCCAGCAAACACGGTGAGTGACAACCAGAAAGGAGAAACCGGGGCAAGTAAACAGACTAAACAACGGCGCTTAGACACAGGAAGATGTGAAGAGACAGTGCAGGTCATTCAGGACATTCATGCTTTGTGCCTACCCAGCTCTTCATATTTTCCTCAATTCCCACTTCTCTATTATGTCTAGACTATTGATTTCACCTGTCGGTGAAGTTCATGCAGGGGAATGCTGTGCAAAAAAGCTTTGTATTATGTAATGAGAATGCGTGCCATTATTTGAATGGACCCTGAACTAGGCAAGGATTCAACATTGTCCACTTATCTGCTGGCACCAGATAAATCTGGTTAAACGGATAAGGTTTCTGTTTTATAAGTGGACTATCTGCTCAGACTCACAAAGTGCTTGCAAAACAAATTTCCTCTGAAATACTTCGCTCAGGGTTACCACTGCCATGGCTTGAAAGAAAGTAATGAAATGGCCCATAGTGCTCTGGCAGTAGAATATTTCCAACAGATGTATAAATATACTGCTGTCTGACACAAGCTGAATGTGTGGTATTTGAACATAGGTGTTCATTAACTCTTCATTCCTGCACACAGGGACGAGACACCAGACTGTTTTCCTCAGGGGATGAAGATAGCAGTCTGTATTTTACCTATAGTGGGGGTTGCAATGAACTGGAGGTCAGGAATCTGCACTATCAGGTATCTGCTCTGTTTATTTAATCTAGGCATCAACGAACTCTTCTCAATTGACAAAGTTCTCTCTTCTGTAATGGTCACACAAAGAAAAAACTATGTAGTGACCCTTTTCTTGGCACCGCTGAGCATGGATGCACACAGTGTAACGTTGGTCTGTGTGTGTACTCCAGGTTGACACAGCAGCACAGATCCCCTGGTATGAGAGACTGTCAGAGCTTAAGATGCCCTGGGAGATGCGGGGCAACAAGCAGACTGCCATGAAAGACCTGAACCTGCGAGTGTGCAGCGGCCAGATGCTGGCTGTTATCGGCAGCTCAGGTATTAAAGAGTCTCAGACTAGACAGAGGGATTAAATTATAATTTAAGATAAACAGGCCTACTAATAATAACATTAAAGGTGCCCTCTGTAATTTTTAAAAGTGTCTCTAGATTTATAACAATCATATAATTACAAAGATACTTTTGAAAAACTGTGATTCACAATATCACCATGCAATTGATCTAGCTAGTTACTTCATTTCAAGCTTCTGTTTACATTTTTTTCCGGCCTGGAAATAGGCTCCACCCTATTCAGCTCTGCCCCTTTTCCCTAAAAGACAACCCACATGGCATACATAGTTTCAAGTACGTTTTCATTGCAATTGCAATTCGCCTCACAGGCAGCAGAGGGCTCTAAAACTTACAAACTGCTCCTTTAATTCTTGAAGTCAAAAATCACTTTCTAGTCAATGCAGAGCAGTTTAGAGAGAAAATGTGGCCTGACATCACACAAACGTAAGGGTGACGTTCTAAGGCAAAGTGTTTTTGCGAACAGAGTGGTAAACACATCTGCCTTTACTGATTACTGCTTCTCTCTCCGCAGGCTGTGGAAAGACCTCCCTGTTGGACATTATAACATGTAGAGATGAAGGAGGCACCAAGAAATCTGGAGAGATACTGATCAATGGAAAACCCTGCACACGCTCTCTAGTGAAGAAAAGCATTGCTCATGTTCGACAGGATGACCGCTTGTTACCCCACCTGACTGTGCGGGAGACTCTCACCTTTGTGGCCAAGCTGCGTCTTCCAACACATTTTTCACAGGCACAGAGAGATCAAAGGGTAAATCATCGGCACTAATAAATTCTTCCATATGTGCTTGACAACGTGAGATTGCCTTCAGTTATACAATCAGGAACTGAAGGAAAGGGTAACCAATACTTCACTAATTTCATATATCTATTTAATTCTATTAAATTTAATTCAAACCTTTATTTAAAAATTTTAGTTCATTTGGAAAATTGTTGCAAATAGCCTTTTGATTTTGGCCTGTTTACCCTGTAACTAGATTTATCTGGGTGACATCTATTGAAGCTATCCCATATAGGTGACATGGAACAGCTCATGGATGACTGAGGGATGCCATACAGTACTGGGATTGCGTGATTACATTTTACATTATGAGTTTAATAGAGTCTGTTGTTTAAGGTCAACATACATATATGATATATGGCTAACTGCCAATTAAAGCTCAATAAACAGGAGCCATTGTATGTCACATAGATAGAAAAGGCCACCCAAGT
>JAOUQW010000038.1:9118718-9144648 GCA_028565825.1 Olivaichthys viedmensis | reverse complement strand
TACCTGAAGCTGCTGGTCCGTATCTGCATGATTTTATGCATTGCGCTGCTGCCACACAATTGGCTGATTAGATAATTCCATGAATGAGAAGGTGTACATGTTCCTAATAAAGTGCTCAGTGAGTGCATATAAACATAAGAGCTTGAGAAAGAAAGATGGAGAGAAATCCTAAATTTGACATCCCACAAAAATGCTACATCTCTCTTGAAAAAGGAGTTTGTTGAGTGTAGCGTTTCCAGAAAGCCTGTGCGCTTACCTGTGTGTTTGCCATTAAAATCTACAGCTAATTAAGAATAAATCAACTCTTCTCTCTGGTTGCATTTCAGCCCAGATTAAATGTGTAAACATCATTACACTTTCCCCTCAAATCCTTCTAATTAAACGTCGGCTGTTTCAATATCCAGGCCTCTTTTTTTCTTTTTCTTTCCCTATTAACATTCTAATTAAAGTAAAATAAACAGCAGAAGCCGTGTCAGAAAAACAGGGCCAGATGCAAACGGCACCTTAAATCCTGGCCTGCCTTATCGGAGCTGTCAGAAAAGGTTTTGTTCTAACAACTTTCTCAAGTGCAAGGGGGAAGAGAGAGAGAAAGAGAGAGAGAGAGGCTACCTGAGATTGCTTTGTGCAAACTTAAAAGGTAAAGTGAAAGCGCTGGGGTGATAGCACATTTCTAAAGCATAGGATTAGTGGCCTTAAATAATAAAAGAGGGAGAGGGGCAACACTGTAGGCGATTAGTGTTCATGTAAGACCATGTTCATCTTTGGGCGAGGGGGAAAAGTAGCTTAGATTTCTAAGAGTTCTGATGTCCGACAGTAACGGCAGTACTAAATATAATGCGAGAATAACAAAATGTCAATCAAAGCGAAACTGCATCAGCTTCACATGATTAGGGGGGAAAAGAGCATTGCAACAAAATAGGTTTTAAGAATGATCTGGTATTTCATGCTAAACCAAATTATGCATTGTGGAAAACACGGGTTCAGGATATATGTGAGATATAAAAGGAACCTACGAACTACAGGACTGCGTCAAAAGATACAAGCATACAGACAAAATACATTTGAGTACAAAATGATAGGATAAAATGAAGACAAATTGAATTCATACCAACAAGAAATTTAGTGTTAGGGATCACAGATGTTCCTTCATTAGCAGAAGTAACAAAAATGGTTAAATAGTGCATGTTAAGATACTTAATTAAAAAAAAAAAAATATCAGTTCAAAAGTTGGTAATTCCATTTATAAATGTGATATAAAGGCAAAGGGTGGGCATGCAAGACAATATTTATAACCGTCTTCCATCTCTTTTGGGTCCTCTGAACAGCTTTTAGATCCCAGTTGTAATATTTGTTCCCTCTCGTAACCCACACCCCCCACAAACATTCTTTTTGACATATCTGTTAGAACTCTACCAGATGTGATACACAGGTTTAAAGACAGGCGGTCATGGCATAACATTTTCGGTAAATTTAACGTTTTGGATTGTTGTCTTGTTGCAGGATGAACCCACATTTTTAACATCCTTGGAATTTGTTTGTAGATCAATTTTAAATAGAGGTACATTTTTATTTTTGGGGATGCAAACTTTTGCCCTTGACTGTATACAAGGAAATTATAGTATGCCTACTACGTATGCTTTTTCGTCCTTGTACTTTAATGCATGTCATTAACTTAATAAACTTGTGGGCTGGTGAGGGATATTTACCGAAGGCTCTTCGAAAGGTACAGCCTCTCCGGCATTCTTGTACATCAGTGCCAGTCTCTTCAGAGACAACTCATTCACGTGCAGCCCCTCATCCTGCATCTGCTGATAGAGAGCCTTCGCTGAGGCCAGGTCCTTATCCACACCTGCGACACACACGCACGCACGCACAGAGAGGGAGAGAGAGTGAGAGAGAGTGAGAGAGAGTGAGAGAGAGTGAGAGGGAGTGAGAGGGAGTGAGAGGGAGTGAGAGGG
Organism: Olivaichthys viedmensis; assembly: GCA_028565825.1. Classification (NCBI taxonomy): domain Eukaryota; kingdom Metazoa; phylum Chordata; class Actinopteri; order Siluriformes; family Diplomystidae; genus Olivaichthys; species Olivaichthys viedmensis. Next base: position 9,142,690 of record JAOUQW010000038.1, on the reverse strand, counting down.
AGTGAGAGGGAGAGAGAATGTTTTTTTTTGAGATGGCTGAGGATGGAGTATGAATAATGAGAAGTTTTTAAATGAGAGAGCAGTGTTTAATACATCATCATTTATTCTGCTCTGCTCTTGAACAGTGGGCAGTTGCCACAGTTGGCCTTATTAAGTAGTCATGAGCTACTGCAGTGCGGACGGCCAGTGAAGAGTTCTGTAAGTACTTTAACATGTCAAAGCTCTCACGCCAGGCTGGCTAAAGCAGGCCCGCATTAGGGAACACATGTTTTTATTAGCAAAATGCACCTTCTGGTTGTAGCATGCATGCCCCGCTTGTTGCATTTTTAATTGGCCCGGATAATAACTGCTTAGCCACAGGCCTGTGAGCTGAGCCGCATGCTCAGACAAGCGCAGAGGACAGGAGAATAAGGTGAGCGATGCGGCTCTGAAGCACTGGCGACATAGATGTAAATCCATTAGCTCAAAAGTGCGCTTGAATGGCACACCCTGCCCCAGAAACTTTAGAATGGCCAATGAGGAAATATACAACATCAAGCTCTGTATTACAGCTGCATGGCTAATCGTGAGTTGTGGACAAGCTCAGCTCAGGAGTCACACTTACTATAGCATTTCATCAGGAAGGAGCAGACGTTGTCCTTTTCAGTAAAGTCAGAAATGAGTTCAAGCAGGTTCTTTATCTTGGCAGCCTACATAAGAGAGCAGTTATAGATTTTACACAGTCAGGTCATCACATATCAGTTAAATACAGACATTGCTACTGTTGTTTTGTTAAGGCAAATAGTAAGGCATGGATCAGTACAAATATTTAGCAACGGTATTGCACTGTAAGCACTGAATACAGAGCGATAGGCTAGAAAAGGTCACAGCTAACGATTAAACGTGTACTCGACCTGTCCTGGATTCTGGGAGACCTTTGTCATGTAGGCCATCATCGCATCCTTCTGTTCAGCCACCGCTGCACATCGCTACAAGAAAAGAGGGGCGAAATCAAACTTGTGCATACTAGAATTGAGTGCAAGATTCCCACCAGGTAGGACTATGTGTGCGCATATGTGTGTAAAAATCAGTACCAGCATGTAGGCATTTGTATAAGCACAGTATGTGTGTACTGAAAGTGCTGTTGAATGGTATCCATGCTCTTCTGTATCTCTTGGTAGTAAAAACGGTATTCTACAGCTGAAGGTTAATTACACAGCTAATAGGGAGTCAGAAGGATAACCACTTTTTTTATGAAAATTAAAATGTACTGTTCCAGCTCAATTTGAAGTATAATTATGTACACTTAGGCATATAAAGGCTCCAATTCGAGTCTGTACGGCAGTGTATAATTTACGCACTCCTTCATTAGATTTATATGCTACAGGTGAATAGTGCTGCTAGAAACTTCGTCCTACGTTTGCGTAAACGTTTAAATGAAAGTTAAAGACAGTCAATTTTGTGATGCACAAAAAGTACGTACGGGTAATAGGGGTAAATGAGACTGGTCCTCATTCAGAAATGATTCTGCCAATGTACTTGTTATACATTATATTAGGGACCATAGGGTTGAACAATATATGATACCTATACCTTATTATTGCCAAATTCATTAGTATTCATTAGTCGTGGACATAATCTTAGTCTTCACATGGTTTCCAAACTCATTGCAGCTTCTGGCTAATGTTGGCTATTAAATACAACGCAGGGTAGTTTTAAGCCAGGCTCCGTGTCAGATTGTAAACATTGTTAAGATAGGTGAATACTGTTTCGTTCAGACAATATGCGTCTGATCTTTTTTTTATATATGCATTTCAAGAGAGGTGTTATCTACTAAATGAGTAATATGCTCATCCTTATAAACCATGCATACCATAAATTATTACCTTTCTGTCTGTTTTAGCAAATTAGACAGGCAACTTCTGTACTACCCTGGCTTCAGTGGCAATGAGGTCACGTTACAAGCGAGTCGTAAAGGATGTGCATTTTGCCTGCTGCTGCTGAATTAAAAAGCCGAGAGGCCTGGGAGGCTCTTAACAGGCATGTGAATTAAAATGGACCACAGCGCCTGAATGCCTTCACTACAATCAGAGCAATTAAAAACACCAGCCAAGCGCTCGGCTGCTCTCTGGGGTAAAGTTTCACTTTAGAGCTAAGCTAGGATTGGCATTCAGACCTACAGGACGGCAAGAACCTGACTGATCCAGGGCCAGTCCTAAAATTACATTCTAACAGGAATAATGGATCGAGGAGCTGCTTAATTCAACTATTTCAGATGTTTTAGTTGTTACAAGGCTTTTTGGGAGAAGCCTGGCTTCCTTAGGACTAGAATATCTAATGCACAGAGAAAAGGCAGAATGAATAATGGGCAAGAACACTGAAAGAACAAAAGATCACCGGAGCAGAAATTAAGGTTAGCAACACCAGCATGTCCGAGTACAATTTAACACATTTAACAGAGAATGTCGTGGCTGTGAGAGAATCAGGCTACCTGCAGCAAGAACTTGGCATCCTCCATCCTGCCCGTGTCCACGTACTGCAGGAAGAGGTCTGTGGCAGGTCTGTAGGAGGCGAAGTGATTACACAGCCGCTCCGCCATGGCACTCACTGAGAGGGGGAGGTGCGGTTAGTGACAACATTGCATTGCTAAAATAAATTGCTATAAAAAAATAGATAGGATAAATAAATAAAAGTACAACACTACGTATGTGGTTCTGAAGAATCATTTGTGCGGTCATAGAAACTCAATTGACAGTCTTCATCTATTATTATCTATATTTAAACAATAATGTAAATACACACACACAAAAATAGTTTATGAGCATCAGCCTTGAATGTTTTCTTGCTCACGGACAACCCAGTGTGTAGTATTTGCCTTGATGTACGATATTAAGAAGCAATGTCGAGTAATATTTGGAACACGTGTGGTAGCATGATCATTTCATGCATGCAACGTGGTGCCCGAGTTCATAAAAATTAAAGAGCATAATAAAAGTTAAGAGCCAAGGTGTGTCTGGATTTTAAAGCTCACAGGTTAAAAAGTGTCTTTCAGGTGAGAAAGGTTTCCATGTCTTACATTTATCAAGTGCATCAGCATTGTTTGCTTCTAGAACTTTACGGAAGACAAAGGCAATGCTTTTTTGTGGACTATCCGAGTCTTGGGTGTACACAGACTCCAGCCCCTCCACCGCACTCTCAATGTCCCCACTGAGAGAGAGAGAGAGAGAGAGAGAGAGAGATAGCAACAATCAACATTTTCTATTCAACATTCATCTTAACAAAGCATGCAGTTGTGTGCGAAAGTTAGCATCCCCCCTTGGTATCTGGGTGAAACACTGAAAAGGGTACCTCTAGTCTACAAAACAGAATTCAATCTTCTCTTATTTGTTCATAATGTTTAGTTGTCAACATGTTTACTTTGCTAAGTCTTAGTTAATGAGGAGCACACCAACACTTAAGCAGTTTGCTATGAGCTAGTTAAGCAAGTCAATGTGATTAGAAAAAAGCTAATACTAAGACCTAAAACAGAAAATATTGACCTTTCACAGAGCTGGGGAAGGGTATAAAAAGGTATTAAGGTGTTTTGTGTATGCTATTAGCAACAGTGAAAACGAAAATAAAATAACTGGGGGAAAAAACTGCCAGAGAGATTAGCAAAACTCTGAACCAAACACCGGGAGACCTGAAAGTCCTTAGAGGCAAGTGAAAGAAAAGTCCACATTTATATCACACTCAGAAATATACATTTTAAATATCTTAAAATAAACGTTTTGGCCACTTTTGCTACTTAAATAAAGGAACATCTATAAAACCTAACTTGCATCAAGTGTCTTGTTGGTTTCCAAGTAATGGGATGCTTTTGCACTCAACTGTATGCTCATGGTTATGACAAGGTCACAGCAGCTATATAAACCATTCAGTAGTTCAGGTCTGAGTGGAATAAAGTGAGGGTAACTCCCGCACCTGAATAATAAGGACATAAAACTTTCATTTGGCCACGCAGATTGTCAGCGCGTGCTGTTCCTGCGTTGTCAGGAGCAGGATAGCAGGGGACAACGAAGGAGCAAAGAATTTTCTCACGACTCACTGGCCATTGCTGTCAGAATGAACTCTGACCCCCACCTGGGCCTAAACCACAGTGACACGTGCGGCGAGTGCAGCTGAGCCAAACTGACTGGTTAAGAGGTGAGATGGAAGGTTCCGGAAACCGGGCATCACATTAGCGTGGCCCGTGGTAAATTATTCAAACTGCGTAGCCTTAGCCATCACAGCCGATCTGGGGCTGGAATAATAATGGCCAAAATAAATAAATAAAATAAAAAATAAAAAGAAAGAGGGGGCTTGGGTTTGGTGAAAGGAGAATAAGGCAGATGAGGACAGCTGGCTGTAGTGGACACAGGGCTTTAGGGAGTGGCACTTGAAACCAACTTTCCAAAGACACACACACACACACACACACAGCTCACTTTTTAATGCGGGCCAGAGCCTTGTTGTTCACAAACACCATGTAGGACAGGTTGATAGAGGTCCCTAACGTCTTAACCATGCTCTCCACTTCCTGGATGCCCTCGACGTCTCCGTGGCTACCCAGGCCCTGGACCAATCGGGTGATGGCCAGCTGGGAGGGCACCTGGTCAGACTGCAGCATGTCCTTAAAACTAGCCAAGGCGTCTGTGAGCAAAAGAGAGACAAAAGAGACAGGCTGCAAATTTGGTTGAGTGCAAAATCAGTTAAACAAGCTGAACACAAGCAGAGGCTGCTGAAGATTTTATTTACTGAACAGACACATCTGGTGCTCTGACCAACCTTTCATGTGCCCCTGCTTCACCAGTGTGACGACATGGAGGTTGGTGGCTACGTCGCTCAGCTTAAATCCAGCAATATGTTTGGAAGCACTGTGGGAAAGAGAGAAAATGACATTATCAGGGCCAAAGAACAACATGGACATCACACATGTAAATAGCATCTGTGTATAGCACTTACTTTGAGAAAGATGATACAATCGAGGACATTTCCAAAATGAATACCAATCAAAACAAACATGTGAGGGAGTAAATGTGCATGTGCACTCTTGGCAGACTAATCCTCAATCCCAGATACCCTCTCTTCTGTCCTTTTGCCAGGTTCTAGCTTTTCATTTTCTCCATCACTCGCTCCCTACAACCTCAAATCAAACGTTTTTCTTATTACATTCGCTGGCCAGATTAGTCCTGACGCCCAATTGAGCAGCTGCTGCCGAACCTTATCGCCATGGCGATGGGCCTAGAGCGGCCCGCTCGGCAGATTGCCGCTGTTTCAGGGGTCACACTTCTTATCGAGCTTGAAAAAAAAAAAAAAAAAATCCCTGTCCCTCTTTCCTCCCCTCCCAGTTCACAATCCCATCCATCCATTCCTCTCTCCACTCCTCTATTACCAATCCTCTTAATCTGTCCGCTAAGCCCTCCACTGCTTGGCTCCAACAGCCCCACTCGACCCTAAAAGGCCATCGTGTCACTCAAACGCACACACCAAATGGTTATCAGCAGGGACTCAGTACTCGAGCAGTACTCCGGCAGGGACTTACTGGAGCTTGAAAAGACTGCAGATGCTCAGCTACAGAAGGACAAGGGTTGGGCATTAGGCCTTCTGCCTTTTCTGTCTCTGTGCAAGTGGGTCAGTGTGTTTTGTTTGCTTGCTTGCTTGCGTTGCCGTCACACACCTCTAAATGAAAGTAATGGCAGACTATTTATAGTGGAAGTGAGCCACGTATGGTAGTGAGACAATAAGTAATAGGAAAAGTTAAAAACAACCCAGCTCGAAAAACAGTTCTCATACACAGATTTTTTGGGGTTAAGGCACTTGCTTTATAAGTATGTGTTGTAAGAGAAATATGGAGATCCATAGCAGTAAAGCAGTGAACTCATTCAGAGAGCATTCAGCATAGACTCTGGAACAATATCTGCATTTATTCATACTAATACGATAGGGTTGTCATAATACCAAGTACAGTTTCACAATGCCCAATGCCAAAATGATACTATTATGATACTAATAAATAAATAAAACAATGCATACATACATAAAGATCACTATTGCAGAGTTTCCCGTAGGAATTTGTGGTGCCGGTCACGGTGTCCGGAAACGATTTAGTTTACCGGACAAATTCCGGTCATCAGCTATTACTGGTGTTAATTATTGCTGTCGTGCAAAACACAAAACGTTTGGGCTATACAAGAATGTCACCATCAAGTAAAATCAATTATACCTGACTGGATTGTCTGTGTAAGCTGTCAGCAGAAAGTTCCGCCTATAGATACGCTCACACCGGCAGCCATTTTTCACCTCGCGTCATTCAAATCGCTCTACGTTGGTCGCTAGTGGTCGTTCCTATCTTTAGTTTACTACCGGTTGCCATGGTTTCACTGGTAGTGCCAGGCCAGTGTTACACAAATGACATATACTGTATATCGTCGCTGTCCAATGAAAAACATGCATCTCCAAAATTCAAATTTTTCAGGAACATGAAAAAACACTTTTTATCATCAGACACAATAAATCCGAAATTCACGATGTGGTTTGCTTTTCATCAGTCATTTAGATGTTAACTGCTGTGGGTTAGATGAAGGTTTTTGCCCACATTCCATATATGATCAAAAGTAAAAAACGCAAAAAGTGAAGATACATGTTTTTTTTATTGGATAGCGACGATATGCAAAGCCACGCATTTGACCACAAATCAGATGTCTTCCCACTGAAAATGAGACGTTTTGCCCATTTTGACCGCAAATCAAATGTATTCCTGCAAAAATAAAAATTCTGGAGGGAAATCACTTGTCCGTGCAGAGACTCTCCGAGAGTCCGTCCCTCAAACAAACCCCCGTAGCGAGCGGTGTTAGCTTTATAACAGACATCCCGGAAGGAGGATGCGTTTCCACAGCAGTGAATTCGAAGCGAGAGGCAGATTATCAAAGCGCACAACGACCAGCGCACTTAAACAGCTACATTTAAAACAACCACATTCATCTATATTAATTTAAACAGACTTGCATTATTACATAGAAGGAGTCAGAGAAATTAACTTCATTTACTTAAAACTTTCTATCTATGTAAGTGAATATTTTTTACCGGACACCGTGTCCGACGGGATTTTTTTTTTGCCGGTCTTGCAGAGTTTTTACCGGTCAAATACCGGTATTTATCGGCCAACGGAAACCCTGCACTGTCGTCTGACATTCATCCCACTGGAATACAAACTGCATTACACAAATTCGTGCATGTACAAGTCTTTCAAGCAGATTCTAATTCCGCATCTTAAGGCCATAAATCGTGAACTAGATCCACTTTATTAGCTCTGTTGATGGATGAAGATGATGTTAATTTATTCCAACAAAGTGTTGATAGGTCAATAGAATGGTGTAAGCAAAACGTGCTCTTCTCATCAACACCAAGAAAACTAAGGAGATTATTTTTGGTCCTCCTCCTGAATCATATCCACCTTTATTAGTAAGTCACAACGAGGAAATTAAGCAATTCGCGTCCTACAAATATCTTGGTGCACATTTGTATGCAACATGGTCATGGAATATTCACGCTGACTTTATTCGCAGCAACGTGTTTATTTTCTCTGCAGGTTAAGATCTTTTTTGGGGATAATAATCAGATTTTATTTCTGTTCTACACCTCAGTAGTTCAGAGTGTGACGTAATACTGTGCTAAAACTTATATAGTAGTCTTTCGGTTAAATTAAGGATCAGACTGTTTAGATTACTACAAATTTGTTCCAAGATTGTAAGCCAGTCTTTGGAGCAATGTTTCAGAACAGCTCACAGGAAGAGCTTGGTAGGACTTGCGTGTAGTATTTCTTCCGATCCGTCACACGTGCTGTACGGTGAATATATTATTATGCCCTAAAACAGACGGTTCAGAGTTGTAAGGTTCAGACTTAACGGGTTTAAGAAATCTTTCATTCCTTAATTAGTTTAGCTACTTAACCAAGAGAGTAGGTTATTTCGATAAGTGCAACCACAGTTATGCACACAGCAACCACTGTGGAATAATTGGTGGGAGTGCAAAGGTACAGGGTATAGTACAGACTGTGTAATGTGTGAAGATTTTTTGTTTTTTCTCTCTCGCTCTCTGTGTTTATGCAATGGAGCTGCTGTGATGCAAGATGAATTTCAGAGGAATCTGACAATAAAGATCGTATCACATCGTATTGAATTGTTTGTCGTGTTGCGGTACTGAAAAGTATTGCCATAATAAAATACTTCTATTAATCAGTAATAGACTTTTCCACGCAGAACCCAGCTTTTCTGAGATCATCTGGCACTACAACAGACTAAAACTCTGTGTATGCATGCAAGACCAGTAAAGAATGAGATTACAGGCAGCTTAGATTAAGAGAAGTAGCACAATGTACGATAAAGACAATGACCTTGAACTTGTATGACAGTGAGAGGCAGCTGACTGCTCAACAAGATGAAACAGCAAAAAGGACAAACAAATCACGAAGAGATGGAGGGAGAGATTGTGAGAAAAGAAGATGGCGGAAACGAGTAGAACAAGTCAGCGTGCAAGAAAGCAGATGGCCAACACAGGCAGACTCACATGTGTTTGACTGCCATGGCGTCCTCTAGGTTTCCTTTGGCCAGCAGGGCCTTGATAAGGATGTCATATGAAGCAGGTCCCAGAGCCAGACCCCTCCTGTGCGTCTCCTTCACCATCTTATAGGCCTCTGTATGACGAGAAGGTAGAGAAAGCCCAGCAGAATTAATGTCTCCAACCTGCCTTCATCAGTAAATAAATATAGCAGACTGATAAACATGCGACTTCCATTAGGCTTGGAAATGCCTACGTACCACGTTGATTTTTACTGTTCCTTTCTAATTTTAAGATTATACTAAATGTTTTCCTCACTGTAACACAGGAAATTGGAGCTGTATCACAAACCTTCAAAGAAACCGCTCTCTTTCTGCCTGGGCTTACAATTAAATGTTTAAACGTAGGCAAAACATATCAAAAAAGGGAAGGAAAGTGATGGAAGGAGATGAGCGGTAGAATTGTTGTTGTCCTAATTAAACAGTGAAGAGAAATTTTATGACGGGATAAACACTAAGAAAACTCAGCATTAATATTTAACAGTTAAAGGGCATACCTTCAACCTTCCCTCTTTTGCTCAGAGTCACAACAGTGAGGTGATAATCGTGGGGAGAAGTCTCTTTTGAATGGGACACCGTGGAACCAGGACTTTCTTTCACCTTTGAACGCTCTTCTTTGACCTCCTCAGAATGCTCTTCAGCTTCAGGTTGCTCATACCACATCTGGTTTTAAGGGACACAAAAAATGCAAGTGTTAAATCTTGGGTTAAGTCTTTGTAAATATATGTCCACAGACCATAACTATGAACAAATGAACTTCACAGTGTAGCAAAAATACTTTATTGTAATGGGGGCAGCCATCTTGGGCAACTGGAACTGCTTTTTCTTTAGTGTAATTTGGCATCATTCCCGAGCCTCCCAAAGTTTGCAGGTGGAACTGTACAGAATGCTGAATATCCTTGCTATTTTACTAAATTGATTATTTATATTGTGAGATTACATATCTTAATGTCATTTAGAGCAAGTATATGACGATTTGGGCATGTATTTACGGAAAAGCTTTTGGGTGAGGTAGACTTCAATTACGTGTTAGCGACATCAACAAGTCTCGACTAACTGACTACATTTGGGGTAAGTGGAAAATTGTGCAAATTTGATTTTTCACCAAATCGCCCTTTAATGTGACGGTTTTAACTCCTGACACAAATTCTGAGATTTCACCAGAATTTCATCATCTTAAAATCAAATTAACGCCTCTGTATTAACATGTAAAAACTGGGATTAAGGACTAACCTAAACAACATAGTGAGTGTGTATAAAACAGCAACGGACAATGTGGGATATGGAACAAACATAGTGGGTTTATTTTACCTCAGGCACCTCGAAGGGCACCTCCTGGTTGTTGCTCTTGAGGATGTCGGCGAGCAAACGCAGGGTCCTTTCTCTGGGAATCACATTCTCTTCCTGCATCTTAGTCCAGACAGCCTCTGCCTTTTGCCAGTCATTAATGTCCTCTGGAGAACACGGGGTGTGCGGGCAATATAAGGTCCCATACATAAAACAATCACATACACACACATGTATATGAGTGCCTCCTAATGGGGTGGGTGTGCAGGTATAATGTTAGGACAAGTACAGTCTGCATTTTGTATTCTAACTAACTACATAATAAATTAGCAGGTGGTTGGAGATGCCACTCGTTCAGAAGAAAAGTCAGGATGGAAGAGAGTGGCCTTGTACCCTGAAGCTCCAAAAACCTGCATGGAATTGTGGGAGATTGGTGGCAGTCGTCTTAAACCAGTCTTGGCGGCTAGCAGAGGGGAACCCTTAGGGTCTTCTAACCATTAGCTGTCCTTGATTTATGCAATCACAGATTTTCCCCATTTACAGCAAAGCAGCAATAGCTCATTTGATCAGCATTTGGAACTTATTCCAGCCAATCGTCACGCCTGCGATGAGGCCGCGAGTCATGAGATTCAAAAAGCAGGTCAACAAACTTAACTAGCCACGTTAGCATGTGTCCATTAAAACAAACTAAATCTATCAGATTTTCAGCCAGATTTTCTTGTGGCTTTGCGGTCAATGGAGGGAAAGAAATTAAATGAAAAAGATAATCATGATAATTATGAATGGCCAATCACTTCAGAAAAACTTTCAGTTTGAATTGGCCTTTACACTGCTGTTTTGCACTCGTACAGAGCATTACAGGTTTTCTTCGTGGTTGGTCGCTTTTCAGGGGTTTTAATTATCCTGATTCAACTATGAGAATCAGCTGTCTTGCTGGCTGTGGTCCACTGGCTAACTGGAATTTCCTAATGGTCACGTTGATGTGTTCTCCTTGTGCGTGGTTGTTGAAAGCCAATGTCCTTTTTATTTTATTTTAAGCCGATTGCACGAAAAGGCTCTGTAATTAAATCATGTCAACACTGATCTACTCAATGTGAATTTTTTTTTTAAAGTGTCATAGAATGCACTGAAAGCCAAGACCTAAAACGCACAGTTCACCATTGGTAGCAGGGAGATTGGAGACTGCAGACTGAGAGTGTGAGAGGAAAGCTTTATCAGTTTCCTAAACAAGAGAATTAATTGGAAAATTCCATTCAAATGGGGTCATGAGCTCCTCTGGGTTTTTCCCTTAGGAGGAGTTGGATGCGAGATGAAGATAGAACAATAACCCATTGCACTAAGATTCATCTGGTTTTGTCTATACGGACACATTTAAACATGCTAAACGCACACATTTTATCTCTCTGCTGGAAGCTATTGCTGACACTCAGCTCCATGCTGTGAGAACAATCAAGTATTGAGAGGGTAAATGTGTGTCTGTGGGCCGCAACTCCGTTGCAGACACACACACCGCAGATGTGTAGTGCTTCTCCACTGCAGGGTAAATGACCAACGTACTGAGCAAACTTACTGTCTACACAACATCAAAAATCATCCAGTGACCTCCACACCAGCTGTGCAGTTTCACAAACACAACCCTTTTTTTTTTGCATGTTTTTTGTAGGACACACACGGAACTTACTGCAGAGGCGGAGCATGTAGTGGTACATTTCGTCTCTGTCACATTCAAACAGCTTTGCAGTCATATCCACCATGCTTTCAAGAGGCTCCATCTATCAAATGAGAAAGATGCATAGGGGTTTGTGGAGCTACAAGTACATGCATGTGTGTGTACGTGTGAGCATGTGTGCGTGCATCGGACCTGCTGAGTTGCAATGCACTTCTCTGCAAACCACTGCAGTCGGCCAGCTCTCGCCCTTAAACCAGGGGTCTGTAAGGGAAGAGAATATTCATCATTTCAAAAGCATAGTCAGCTTCAGAATTATTGGAACCCTTTATAAAATTAGCAAAAATGAATCTATAAAAAGAACACATGCAGAGAGTGATATTTTGGTCTTAAACATACAGGGATGCTGTATAGTTCAACAATATATTGTCAAATATAAAAAAAAGTTCATTTCTCCTAGCAAAACACTGGTTACAAATAACAGCATTAGACCTTGTAATGTCTAGCCAGGTTGGTCAGCACTCCTCCATGCATTCCTTTATATTCTTAGATTTGCATGTGAATGCGGACTACCCTCTTCAATTCATACCTTTCTCTGCACAAACACTCACACACTTTAAAAACCAAAGCAAAGCCATTAGACACAGCGACTTGGGACCCCAACACTGCATATATGGTAATATTTGTTTACAATTAGGCTTAATTATAATAAGTAACTCCTGAGGCCAATTAATTGCACCGCCTATACCGAGTCTCCTGCCTTCACTGCTTTTAGCACAGGGCATGACGCAGGAGTACATTTAGTAATCAGCTCCTTAAAAATAGTCACGCATGCACATCGCTCTCTTAAACACAGGTCACATTCTCTCGCTAGCACTTGCACCCAGAACTCCTTTAGCACTGCTTCCTAACCATCTTAAATTACATAAAATGGTTTACATTCATTTCACCTTATTACCCACTATTATTAATAATCTCACAATTACAGACAAGAAAATCACCGGCCAAACACTCAATCGAAGCACTTGCGGCCCCGGTCTGGGTCACAACTGATGCCAGTATCTGGAGGTGCTACTTAGATATCTTAGATATTTAATTATCCAGCCGAGACTCGAGGATTGGTCCTATACTAAATGACACAGCCTGGTTTAGCAAGAGGGGGTTTTTAACCTTGCGGTCGGCCATGAGGAACACACTTCTGAGCCTCCATTAACACAGCTTTGAGAGCATTAGTGGTAAGGGGAATGGTTCAGGGATGGAAACAGTGTATGGACTACACTTCAGAGTAGGCTCTAAGAGATTGATGAAACATATGGACAGCTGGGTTTCACACTGGCTAGATCACGATCAATATGCGATAGGAAAAAATTATAGTGAGTTGGGGGGGGGGGGGGTAAGAAAACAAACAAAACAAAAAAAAACTCAAGAGTATCCCGACACTTCAAAAAAAAAAAAATGACCTCAAAAGATACGGCAGGTGATCAATCTTTCTGCATCTGTCTATACATGAAACCTAGTGCAAAGAGAGGCTGATAATTTAACCCTCATCTGACCGTCAGTATCCATCCATATTATATCCAACAGATAAACATTTGTTCTAAAAAAACAAACAAACACCAAAAGTCAAAATTTCTCTGCCTCCTGAACGTGACAAATGGCAGAGGGTGACTATTACCACCATGACCATCTAAAAGCTGCTCGTAGAGCACAAAAGAGGTTTGAGGTATTCATAAAGGCAAAGTTTGGGCATACAAGTTATTAGAGAATATTTATAATCACATGTAGGAAGGCAAACTTTTGAAGATATATATTTGTTATTTCACTATTAATATATTAACATATCACTATTTGGCCATATTTGTTACTTGTGATAATGAAGAAACATTTGTAAATAAATGTGTCGTTATAAAACAAATTTCTTTGTCTTCTTCATTTTCTCTTAAGGATATGTAACCTTTTGAACTCAACTGTATTTACACATCAGCATATACACAGAAAAAAAACAAAAAACATTTCACTAGACGGTCACACAAAAACAGTTGTGCACGCACACAGGAAAGAGCAATGCATGCATTCGAGACAGTGGAGGCAGATGCTTAACTGGCTCTAGCAAGCACACGGAGTACGGTACAGTCCCATAGATGGAGGAGAGTGGTGTCAAGTTGGCTAACTAAACGGCATAATGGCTTTGTCAGGGCTGTTTCCCAGAGAAAGCGCAGACTCATGAGACCACACTGCCTGCGTCAACGTGGAAAGCAAAGTGAAGTGCAGTCCAAAGACGACCCCTGAAGCCTCTTAATGAACAAAACATTTAAAAACAACTCGGGTGGCTCAAAATCAGTCGTGTTCAGGAGAAGCTGAAGGATGAAGAGAGGAAATCCTTGGACAATTAAACACAACCACAATACGCAAGAAAAATCCATTTGCAAGGCTCATATCTCCAAGTAACAGTCTAGAGACATTAGCCTGGGTAAAACTCTCGGAATGAAATATGCGTGTGAATAAATGCCTGAGCGAGTCACATTTATGCACGCAAGGCTCAACACCTGAGCACTTGGGGGAAACTTCAGTGAAGTCTGCTAATCAAAAGCTGCCCTTTTCATAATCAAACATGCACGTACGCTTGTCTCCTCCAACCCCTTGCTTTGCTTACTGTGTGGCATGAATGGCTTGATTTCAGTTTTGTAGCCAGGGTAAATTTAAAAGTGGAAATGGCTGCGTGGCGGTACATTTAATAGCTGCATGCGTTTGGCACAATGCCGACGGTCCCACCTCGATGATTTTGCGCGCCTCCTTGTAGCGGCCCGTCTGCATGAAAGCAAAGAAAAGGTCATAGAGCATCGTCATCTCACCACGCTCCTGGCTCACAAAGTCCATGCCTGCCCAGAGAGACAGGGAGAGAAAGAAAACACACACACACACACACTTGTGAGTCTGTACATAAATTCCCAGAGTGCTTTGATCTGGTGGTTATTGTTGCTGCTCTCTTTCTGTGGAGCTAAACCAGTGGGCTGTGCAAACTTCTTCAAAAGAGCAGCCTCAGGAGTGCAGCCCTGAATGTAATCACACTCAATCAGGCCACAGCCAGGTGTGTGTGCGCGCGTGAGGGAGAGAGAGGGTGAGCGGGCGCTTTCAGCTTGACTAAAACGTGCTCGTACACACGGAGGGTGTGAGGGAATTCTTGTGCCTTAGTATATCCAATATACTAGCAGGACGTTTCAAAAATCACTTCACCTACCTACACACAATCTTTTCACTTGTGCATTGGAAGACATCAAGCACTTCTGCACATCCACTGGTGCACTTCACTCTTACCGCACTCACACACAGTCATAGCCTGACAAGGATTTGCATTTCAATAGAGTGAATAGGGCAAGGAGATACATCCACCAGGCTGAACTGATTTCCTCTTAGACTTTCTAAAACCTCCATTCATTCTACACACATTCTGGTTAGTTCACTTTAAGTAAAATCACATGTGTGTGTGTGTGTGTGTTTGGGGAAGGGCCATGGGTCTGCTGTGTGTCTAAGCAAGAGTGGGTAAGGTTAAGGTGGGTATGAGGGGGGGTGGATGGACAAAGTGGTCCTCCACCCCAACCTGGGGGTCTCACACCCTCAACACTCCAAACACACTCAGCGCCAAACAAAAAACATTAAACCCTCTCCATGCCCCTACGAGGACACAGGCTATTAAATACATGATTGTATAGGTTCTTCAACTAGACCCATCAGAGACCTGGGTCACACACACACACGGAGTTGAACAGGCACAAACAAATTTAGGACTGCACAATTTATCGTATTTCAATTGTGATTAAAATACATTAAACATAATTAATTAAACAATCCACAGCGATATTGGAGATGGAGATAATTGGCTGACATTAATGATACATTTTTATTGACTGGTACATTAAATCATGAGCTCCCTGTTCATATAGTCTAACTAGTTTTCTAGGCTTTATTTATTCATTTATTACTTATCGTTTTGTAATATTTAAAGGATTAACACTTAGTTAATGAGGCTAAGGAGCAGATTAACTGTTATTCTGAGATTTCTACACTTCAAGAAAGATGGCTTTATAATGCACAATGTGAAAGGTTTTTTTTGTGTAGGTTTAAAATGATAAAGGGCAATAAAACTATTTTGTTTTAAAATTGGCTGCATAATTGTGATAAATAACGTTAATTTTAATATTGGGCAAAAATAATCGTGATTATCAGAATTGTCACAAATTGTCACTCGAGTCAGACAACCACCATTTGGAAAAAACACTAGCTGGCAGAATCCGGACAGTACGGCACAGCAACGTTCAGCTGCCATCGCTGCAGGCCAACAAATTTCATGCCAAAGAAAATTAATTAGCATATTTTGAGTAATATTTTACTCATCAATTAGTTGGTTACATAATGAGTACTCGACTACTCGTGCTAATTACTAGTCACAACTCCATAACCTTCAGAAAACTCCGCCGACCTTTACAAGTATCATTATGTGATTGGAAACGGACACAGGTACTCGGCCAGTGTACGGAAAGTTCTGGATTCGGATTATTAACCATATAGTGCCGCACCACACTGTCCGGTGGAAAAGCGTTTATTAGATTCATTGCTCTTTATGAGTCCTAATGAGTGACAGTACAAGCTTTCAGTGTGCATGTGAGTGCGTGTGTGTCACCTTTCTGCAGTAGCTCAGTGTCTCCTTTCTCCACTAAGCGACAGATGATGTCATGAATCCGGGGCAGTTGGTTGTACTGCTTCTGGCACTCCATGCTCGCCTCCAGAGCTCCAGGCAAGTCCCCACTGCCACATCACACACAGACAGTCAGGCAATTGCCCTGTTAGGCCATGTTAAACTTTTCTACTAAAAACACGGCCAAGAGTCATGAGATTTGGAAAGTGCAAATTGGAATGCATCAACAGTGAGCCCTATAGAGCTGAATTCAGGAACAAAACACACGCATAGATTTTCTCAGTAAGGACATAGCCTTAAGGTCAGTAGCCTCTCTCAGCTCTCTCAGACCCCACCTTCCTTTTCCAGCCCTCACCCCCGACTGGGCTGTTTGACAGGACAAGGCAACAAAATTAGATCTACTCCATGTGCTACATTTCCCTCCCTCCCTTTACCTCTCTTTCTACCTCCCTCCTTCTCCTACTG
This sequence comes from Olivaichthys viedmensis, assembly GCA_028565825.1. Classification (NCBI taxonomy): domain Eukaryota; kingdom Metazoa; phylum Chordata; class Actinopteri; order Siluriformes; family Diplomystidae; genus Olivaichthys; species Olivaichthys viedmensis. The sequence goes on along the minus strand of JAOUQW010000038.1, from coordinate 9,125,964 downwards.
CCTAACAAAGAGCTCAGCGCTCGCCTGACAGAGGGCTGACGGAGGGATAAAGCGAGAAGAGCAGACGAGAAAAACACCACTCCGATCGCTCTATTGTGACTGCAGTGGCAGCCATCGAGTGATTGGGTAATTACCATGCCAATCACGCCGAGGTCAAAGCAGAGAGGGCACCGGTGGGGAGGGGGCACGCAGGGCGGGAAAGTGAACCACCAGGGGGTTTAACAGGTATAATTTCTGCGGTGTGCACGACCCTCGAGATTACATAGCAGGGCAGGGGAACGTGCCTCGGACAGGGGTGACCTTGGTAGCGGGCTGAATGAGAGGAGAGGAGGAGTGAGGATGCACAAAACAAGAGCAGTGATTAGACCTGGCCCATGACAACACCTCTTAGGCAATCGCGCTTAATTGAAATGAAGAGCGCCAATATTATTTATCAAGCGGGAGTCAAGAGCCAATTCAAACACACGCCGGCTGATTGAGCAATGCACTCGACTGGGAGAGAGTGTGAGGGAGAGAGAGGCCCAAGAGACAACCATTACCATGTTACGATAGATAGATGGGATTAACAAAAAAAAAAAAAAAAAAAAAAAAAAAAAAAAAAAATTACAGAAGTGACTTTGCAGGAGAAATTCAAAAACAAAATAGCACTTGCTTTAAGGAAATGCTATAAGACAAAAACGCAATAAGACACTGATCACACACACACCTCTATCCCTCTCTAACACCCCTTCCATTCCCAGTCGAACATCCAATTAAAATCTAATGGCCAAGAACCAACTTTTAAAAGAAACCTTCGGAGCCATCAACATGATATGAAGCCCCCAAACCGCAATTACCCCCCACCCGCTTAAGAACCCGCCACCAACTACACTCCCCTAAGAAGAAGAAAAAAAAAGACGACTTAACCATGTTGAAGGCTTCATAATTTCCCTGGATACAATTTAGCTGTCACTGGCGTTCAGCCTTACTGCAACATGTACCCGTTAATGTCACCAACTTTGCATGTCAAGCACTTTCCAGCCAATTAAGTCGCAGGAGAATTATTATTTTTTTAAAAGCATGAGTGAGTGCTTTGCGCAGAGAACCTGAAGAATTAGACAAGAAAGCTCAGCTCATCCCTCCTCCTCCCTGCTCTTCTCTTCTGTCTCTCTCTCCCTCATGCCCACCTCCTCTTTTGTTCCATAGACTGGCACCCATGTTATCATCCATTCCACACAATCTCCGGAAGAGGGGGACCACTAAAACGGTCGGGCCTTTTTTGTGTTTGTATTGTTCAAAAAAATTAAATACATGAAGTGTGTGCGTGTGCATTACAGAGGGCTGACACCAACATCTGTGATGCATGGTTGAGTTTCAGTCACAGAGCAAAGCGGCAGAGTTGTCAAGGTTGTCATGCTGACCTGTATCCCTGCTCTTCAAATTCCCTATCCACCAGTTTGCACCAAGCAGATCCTTAAACGCTACACCGACTTGCACACATTTGACAAAGATTTGTGTGCGTGTGTGTGTAAGTAGCACTTTTTTCTTTCTTTTTTTAAATGATCAAAAGGGCCACACTTTTCCTGCACAGCTGACAGCGCTGTTCTCCTCCCTTCTTGTTGTTACTGTTAATACATCCCTCACAGCCCCCTTGCGCAAAAGAAAAGTTCCTGCCACGTCCCTTTGTTCCACATATTCGAAAGAAGGACGGATCAGGAGCGGCGCTTGTGGTCGTCGTGGCGACGTGCTGACGGCTGTCAGAGTTAATCCCATAGAGAAGCGTTCATTAAGTCATTATAGCTGACATACTGACATGCGCGGCTTTGTTCCCCTTTGCACAGCTTTCCAAGACAGGGAGGAGAGAGGGATGACAGAGAGGAAGAGACAGAGATAAAGTGAGAGAGGGTTGAAGGGAAATCGGAGAAAGAGAACGGTGGGGTGGGGCCGTGCTGAGGAGTTAGGAAAAAGTTACGGGACGATGGAGGGCTGAAGGGAAAAGAGGGTATGAAAACTAACCTGTCTGTATTTTAAATACTGAGACATGTTTAACCAAGGCATTACCATCAGTTCACACTAGGGGTGGGCGATACAGCAAAAATATCATATCGCGATATTTGAAAACATTTTTACAATACACAAGATAAATAAAGACCCTTAAACCTTCATCTGCTCAGCTCAATTCTAAGTCTCTCTGGATAAAAACGTCTGCCAAATGAGGAAATGTAAAACGTAAATATTGCTATTATATCATAAAATCCCCCTAACCCTAGTTCACACTAACCACAACAATGTAAAAATACATTCCCTTTGCTTGAGCTAGATTTGCTTCAGCTGCTTATCAGCTTTTCTGGCCTAGTCTTTAACCCAAACTTGTGTGCATAAGTGTTCGGTTACCAATCGCAATACGACCGTGTGCCCGAGTGCGAGTGAGCTTATCTGCCTTTCTACCGAGAGGCGCCTGGTTTCCCCCCCATTTCTTCTCACTAATGAACCAGAGTTAAATTAGAACGCTTATCGTACACGAGGCAGCAATTAAAGCTCGCACCGTGCTGGTGTGTTTGCGCCACTCGAGTGACAGAAAAATAAACAGTCTTGGAAGGGGAACCAAGTGAGCCTGTGTGTGTGTGTGTGCGTGTGCACGCGCGTGTTGACTAACACCATGTAAACCCATGTATTCCCCAGTAGGGAGGGGTAGGCACTTACGCGGTGCTCTGCATGTCCCTGACAAATCCAGCAATTAGCACAGGGCGCATAATTAACATGCAAATGAGCTGATCTTCTTAAAAGCAGCTTTCACAAATAGACCTCAATGGAGGCCGGGGGGGCGGGCCTGAGGGGCCAGCTCGGAGCGCTACAGTGCCTTTTTTCCTTTAGTGAAAGTTGCAATTTAGCGCAAATACAAAAGATAGCCATACTGCCCGTGTGAGGACAAACACAACTGTCCTTTTGGTCTTCTGCAAATGTAGGGATTTACCCAGCTGCAACGCCGTGAGTCAGGTTCTTTTAAAAGCTTCCCAAATATTGAAAGTAGCAATCAAAGGTCTGAGAAAGGGTGGGGCTTATTTCCACTCACCTCTCCAGGTGTGCAGTGACTAGCGGGGAGCAGAGGTTGCTGGTAGGCTTGGCCAGGCCTAGGGTGAAGATGGCATCCTGCAGGCGTCGAATGGTGGCAATGTCTCCCTTCAGAGCGGCCGAATTCAGTGTGTGAAACAACATGGTGACCGTGGTGTCCGTTACCATCACGTTCTTTTCCTTCATCTCCTTCAGGATGTCCACCGCCTCTAAATTATTTGGATGGGGGGTGAAGATCTACAATCAGTGATGTCCTTGGCCATTCTATTAAAGTGTCTAATCAAGATGATTTTCATACACTGAAAATTAATCATCGACACTGTCCCAGAAAACGAGCAAAATTGATTACACACAATAATTCAAATTTGACACCTATACAATTGGAGAAACTACTTAACTTACTTTCCTCAAACCAAAAAATTATCATAAGACTTTTAAATAGTCTTAAAGACTTTTAAAATAATAGCATTTATCTTTCTAAAACATATGGGGCAAAATTATTGGTACCTTTAAAGATTACTTAAAATAAATGCAATCAAATGGTCATCCTTAAAAATATATTTTTATTAATTGCTCTCAAGTCTCCAGGAACTGTTTTTTTTGGGGGGGCTGGGGGTTTCTTCCTTTGACCATGTACTGTTTCCCTGGGGTATAAATATGAGGTAGCACACATGTAAAATTCCTTTGTGATTGGGAAAACCAAAGAACTTTTGACACAAAAGATATAGATGGTTATTGACCTGCACAAATCAAGTAATAAATATAAAAAGTACATTAGCAGTTAAAAATAACAATCCATGTCATAATAATAATAAAAAAAATGTTTAAAGTTAGAAGTATGGAACCTGAATTTGAAGGCCTAAATTTCCCCCCCAAGACGGTGTTTCCTCGTTTCCTCGCTGCACTACACATCAAAATACCCTCCCTGCTCAAACACTCCCACTTCATGTAGGACTTGTTAATTAGCTGATGTGTTACATCAGGTGTGTTGGAAACCTGCAGAACATTAAAATATGCAGTACATGGGTACTAAAGGCCTGGGGCTGGGTAAAACTTGCCTAAGATGCTTTAACGGTAATGTGTGACTGTTCCTCAGTAGGTTCAACATCTGTGGTGAGAAGCTGGGCTGTCCCCTGATGGGCTTGCTGTTGATTCATGCTTGAGCGCCAGTGAGAGAACAAGGGAGGGGAGAGGGTGATAAAAGGCCCCTTAGATAATTTCATGTGGGGAAAACAAACCGCTATTAAAACAACATTTTACACCCAGCGGGAATGCAAATGCTAGCATATAATGCCAATACGCCGCTAATTGCTACTTGCATTTCTAAACGAGACTCCAATTACTGGGCCCCCACAATGGCAGGCTGCTTTTTTTCACGTCTCCCTGTGAAAGCATCCCGGTAAATTATAGGTGTGCGGCGAGTGCCCGGCGTGAACCTGGTGGGCCGCGGTCACAGGCCTGCTGCTGATCACACAGCATAATGGAGGCTTTTTTTTTTTGTGGGAGATGCTCCCATCTGGCAGTGGGCGAGGGTCTGCCGCTCACCAGCTCCCCAGTCCCCTCTTTCCACCTCAACATCTGCTTTGTCACCAAGCCAGATAATTAAGATGTGTTTACGCACTGTTTAGAGGCTTGCTAATGGGCTGATACCGATAGGGCCTGTTTGCACAGACGATACTAATCATCCGAAGCTGGACTGTAGAGAAGAGAGAGAGTACGGCAGCCCTCGACTCCTCGAGCTAACTGCTACTGTTTCCTCTTTGAAAGTACTTTCTCCAGAGCTCTATTTAAGTGAAAGTCTGTCTGTCACAAAAGCTGCTTTCAAAGTACATGATCTGCAAAATTCCTACTCTCACCGGTTTTTACCTTACACAGCCTGTCACAATATTGACGAAGGAAATTCGCTGTATGCCTTTCGGTTTCTGTAGCTGCTTGATAACGGACGTGTTGCCATCAGACTTGAGGCGCAGGAGCGCATGAAAGGAGGCATCAACAGATGTGCCATCCTATCCTATACAAGCCCTACAAAACTTGAATGTTTTCTTGCATTCACTGACCAGAGGCTGCCCATTTCCCCCAAGATTCTGTTGGCAGGTTCTGAAAGAACTAGAAGCTCAAACAAAAAACAATTTTTTTTTTTTTTTTTTTTTTTGTGAAATCCAGGTCATGTAAAAGGCCCTTATAAAAAGCTGGATGTGATGGAAGAATTTAAACTGAAGTGCTGTAGGCAAGTGAGTTTCAACCGAGTTTGGCATAATCAACACTCTACCAATCTTCATAAGTTTGCGTGAATTGTAGGGTGCATTTAATTTGGACTGCTCAAAAGAACATTACTGCCCTGTGCGCGCACACACACACACACACACACACACACACACACACACACACACACACACACACATCCTTAGGGATACACGCACACACACTTGCATGCACACACTGTCTGTCTTTTGTTTAGTCTTCATCGTAGTTAGTAGATTAGGATTTCTCCTCAGTTATTTACTGTCTGTTTTTGTTTTACTGTTGTAGGTACTATGCGACCACAGATAGGGGGCTCCCTTCTGCTACTATACTCATACAGTAAACCGGTAACCCGATACGTCATCCTGGTAAAAGGTAAAAAATAGAAATCAAATATCTGAACTTTCTCTCTCTCGGCTCACCATCACTCTTATGGAAGGAGTTATTGTTTTTTGGGACATTATTAAATAGTTCAGCACTCAGTACCGCATGGGCATTTAAATCTCCCACTATCAGCCAAAAAGGCGTGGCCACAGCTCAGGTGCTCATACATGATTATAAGCTTGGTGTGAACGCGCATAACTCCATCCTCATCATTCACACTCGCGTGGGGCGTGCAGTGCATCACCAACCACACACACACACACACATCCTTAGGGATACACGCACACACACTTGCATGCACACACTGTCTGTCTTTTGATTAGTCTTCATCGTAGTTAGTAGATTAGGATTTCTCCTCAGTTATTTACTGTCTGTTTATGCTTTACTGTTTTGTGTTCATTTTGTTGAACCCTGTTATGTTGTCTTATCACTCAGATTGTCACGGCCGCACCGGAACACACGCACATCCGCACTCCCTCTCCGCACCGCCAGAGGTCCCAATCCCCGTAGTTTTAGGACTTCTGGGTTTTGAGTCACAGCTGCACACCGATAGCATAATCGCTAGCGGTATATAAACACACACTAGACATACACACAACGCAAAGTATTGCCTAGCATTGCGTTATCATACCGAGCGATTGCATTTTGGATTACGTATACACGGCTTTTGGATATCTCCACTGTTTTCTGAATTCTGATTATTCTGTCTACTCCCTTTTGGATTTGTTTGCCTCGCTGATTTTGACTACTGGTTATCGGACTTTTGCTACGGACTCTGACTACGATTTTGGAATAAAGGATACTGGTTGTTCTGCACTTGGATCTACTGTGTCTCTGTTCTCAGCCGTAACAGAAATACTTCGCCTAAAACATGGATCCAGCGGAACTACTCGCTCGATTGGAACAGATGGAACGGCGGATGGAGGATCATACTCGGATCATGCAGGAGCTCCTGGCCAGGGCGAGCCTGGCACCCGCTCCCGCGGAGCTTCCGTCCGTGTCGGCAGCGCCGCCACTTCCGGTAGGAGAATTAGCCTCTGCTACCGGAGCTTCGTTTATCTCTCTCCCGGAGCGGTACGATGGGACCCCGAGCCAATGTCAAGGGTTCTTGATGCAGTGTGCCCTGTATATCAGACACCATCCGGAGATGTTCCATGAGGAATCCCACAAGGTACACTTTGCCATCTCACGGCTCACCGGGAGAGCACGGGATTGGGCGACGGCGCTGTGGACTCAGGGGGACGGTTTACTCACGTCCGAGGCCCAGTTTCTGGCCCAGTTCCAGGCCGTGTTTGACCACCCGGCGGCAGGACGCGCAGTGGGGACCAGGTTGTGTGAACTGCGCCAGGGGAGCCGATCCGCCTCTGAATACGCCATCGAGTTCCGCACGTTGGCAGCTGGTAGTGGATGGGGAGAGCCCGCGTTGTTTACTATGTATCGGCGTGGGCTCAACCCCCGGCTGCAGCGCGAGCTCCTGTGTAAAGGTGAGACCGGGTCCCTGGAGCAGTACATTCAGCTCTCCATTGCGCTGGATAACCTGCTGCGCGAAGGGGAACAGCTAGGACCTGGG
>JAOUQW010000038.1:9099572-9118618 GCA_028565825.1 Olivaichthys viedmensis | reverse complement strand
CACACACACACACACACACACACACACACACACACACACACACACACACACACACACACACACACACACACACACGTTATTTCAGCTCTCCCCAATTTTTGCCCTCTTGTTATGCAAATCTACCCCATTTTCTCAACTGTCGAGGGAAAATTGATGGGGTAAGAGAAGATTTGGTTGGGCTTGTGAAGGCGACCAGAGGCAGGAGACAGCGGTAACCAGGGGAGGAGGGAGGGCCCATGCTGAGTTCAAAAGGCTGCTTTAGTAAGATTACACACTGCCATTATGGATCGCAGGATAGACGTGGTGTTGTATCAGGAACCCAGCGGTCGGACAGTTTGATCCAGAGTGCTGATGTGGTGTCAGTTAACAGCTGGATATAAATTCAAGCAATTGAGGTTAAGTGGCTCGCCAGAGGGCACAGCAACAGCGATACCCACGAGGCACAAGAATGAACTTTTTTTATACCTCAACAGGCCATTCCCTTGAAGTAAACAATGAACATTGCCATCAGCTCAGGACTTCCATCATCTCCATGCGGCTCTTGTTTTGTGACAAAAGCTACACTTCAGGCCTTACTGCAAGTAAACAGTGAATGATAAATTCTATGCAATCAAGCCAGACATTCAAACGGAACCTCCATGCCTCTAAATGCCAGATTTCAAGGGATGCATCCTACAGCGGTCCTACAAAAATACCACCACCCCAACCTCTTCTGGCCACCTGCTTCACCTGGCTCATACTCAACTGCATCAAGCTGAACACCCCACGAGAGCTGAAAACCCCATGGGAGCTGAACACCCCACGGAGAAACGCTCTGAGAGAAAAGACAGCTCAGGCTTCTCCTACGCTGAACAGCTGCTAATCACGCCAAACAGCTGCAGCTCAATGGGGTCAAATGGATGTCCATCTCACACACAGACGTAAATATCTCACACACACACACACATTACTCTCCTCTGTTCAGTCCAAGGCCTTCTTTACCCCCAAAACAATTCCAACCTCACTCTAAAATGTGGGGACTTCGGAAAGAGTGAAGAAAAGAGAGGAAGGTTTTTTTTTTTTTTTTAAGACGGAGGCAAGTAAGAAAAACGAAGCTGTTAAAATACAGGGCAGCCGGCATGCACTGGTGCAATGAGTCATGATCTTCAAGCAGGACTGGTTGCTGTACCGGAGCACTGAGGTGTGTTAATGCAGGAGACAAGCTGCCGTCTCGCACCGGTGGGCTAATGGCCGCTTGCTCATGCTGACGGACATATACGCACACACGTGCCCGTGCACACACATGTCCCTCATTACCCGCCTTCGCCTGAATTCACATGCAAATGTGTGTGTGTGTGTGTGTGTGTGTAATGCTCAAGCACTTTTCCCCGACATGATATGCCATTAGTATCAGGACGGATTTCCGTAATTCCGTTAAAGTGGCGCTGGTCCTGTAATTTTTCTCCGCTCCGTGACAGGAGGAGTCCGTAAAGGCCCCCCCACCTCCCACCCAGAGTGACACGCATGGTGAAAAGGAAGTGCGAGTGTATATTTTCAACATCACTGCATGCACAAAAGCACAGAGGAAACACTCTTATTGTAATTGTGCTGTATATGGGCACGAAGAAACCCACCATAGAATTCAGATAATAGCTGATTAACATGGCCCGATTAGGGCTTCACAAGCTATTACACTTATGCACACAGGTTGAGGCTGAATTTTGCCAATCAAGTAATTAATTAGGCAACCCACTGAAGACATTTTGTGCAATGTAAAATTCCCTGCAATATTTGGCAGAATAAAGTGCGCCCTTCAACTTCATCTCCTGCAGTAGATGATGAACGTTATTTCATTCATCCTCCACACGGAAAGCATGAAGCCATCTTAAATGACTTCAGAGACAGATCTGACAATCTTCCGGCCTTAAGGAATTTTTGTTTGTCCTAAAGGGATCTCTGTTTGGACGAGCCTTTAATTAAAAACTATAACATTAAACAAGGACATAGTTAAGGGTATGACAAATAAAGACTACAAATGTGTACACCTTAAATTTAAAAACACATCCCAAGATATATATGAAGATTTATCCCCTATTCCCACCTTTTTGGAGGATTTATTTTAACGTGGTGGACTAACCTTCAAGCTTGCCGTGTTTGGAGAGCACCCTGACTAAACTGATGTACTTGTTGGCATCCAAAGAGACCTCTGAGTCCTTACGGGCCCTAAATAGAGAAATAAAACATAGCAAATGTGTGCTTTATAATTTAATTTGGGATAAATCTGTGCAGATTAACTCATTTGCATTTCACATCTGGTTTCTCAAACACCGCTGGAAATGGGAATATATGAAAATATCTGTCTTGGTTATTCACAGCTTTTTATACTAAAACCTGAAACATGCCAACACAAAGGGTGTTGAGATTCACTGCCTGGAAGGTTAAGCAACGTAACGGTCATTTAGGCGTGTGTACGTGTTTGGGTCCACGTTAAACTCACAGTTCTCTCTTCAGGTTAAGCGCCTCCTCAGGGTTGTCGTGACGACAGCACAAGTTGATGAGCAGGGCGTAGCAACTGGCAGTCATCTCGTTCTCATGCTGAGCTTTTAGCTCTAGAGCCCGGACCAGGTTCTGAAAACACACACACGTTTTGACCAACAGAGTCAGAGACAAAGTGAGACCATGCAAGAGAGCTAGAGAGGCCAAGCGAAAATAATCACACACACCTCCTCAGAACACAGGGCACCGATGATCTGCCTGAAAGTCTTTCCAATCGGCTTCTCCTCAGATTTCAGCTCCTCCATCTTTCTCTCCAGAATAACCAGTTTCCCCTCCAGACTCTGAGGCCCAAAGAGAAAATCATTAAGCCTCTTGGGGCGTTTTCTGGTCTCGTTTAGGGGAGGAAGTGATTATCACAGGTTTGTTTTCACACAGTGTATTCCTTCTGAACAGCGAATCATTTGCGCAATTCTATACATTACATTACTGTCCTCAAAACGGGAGATAATAAGCACATCCCTTTATTGTTATAAACGTGTAATCGATGCATTATTAATTTGCGTTACTTCACTTTTGCTTGACATTGGTCAACAATTCGGGCGAAGCCCTTCAGTCAAAACTGCTCGCTTATATACAAAAATGAGTTGTAGTCATTTCATATCATATATTTATATATCAAGAAGATCTTCTGCCTCCTCTGCAGACCACAACATGCCTTTCATCGCAGTTGTGAAACTTGAAATAGAAAATAAAGTAAGTAGTTCAATAAATCAATCACGTTATTTGAAGCACAGCCCCAGGAGCAGATTGCGTTCAGACATGGTGTGGTCCACACCCGAGTTCCCCTGAACCGAACCCCAGACCACCCTATTCAGGTGGATCAGAGATCGGTTCCCTGGGCCGCACTCTGGTTCCAAAACAGCTTTCACACTAGACCAAACATACCACATTCCCAGTGCAAACAGCCTTATTCCGGAAGAGAAAGCGCAAGTGTGGAAATGCCCTTACTTACACATGCACACACTGTTCACACACATGTACACGTACACTTAGTATCAGGCACTTCAGCATTAAAGGACAGATAACCTTGCCAGCACACAAGCTTACCTTAGAGACAAGACTATCAGTGAATGTGACGCCTTCTTCGTTTGTTTGTTTGTCCACAAGAGCAAGGACATCCTGCAGGAAGACGGTAACATTCACTTTACTTTTCTTTTCCCCCCCCTATTAACTATTACTAAATGATTGCTAAATTTATTTCAACTAGGCGTAGTACAACTCGAACCAAGCAGTACCTTAATTAGCTCTGGCACGTGGTATGCGTTTAGGATGTTTCTGATTCCTCTGTAGATGTTCACATGAATGGTGATGTTCTGCAAACACAGGGTGCAGTGAAACCAAAAGAGTTTTATCCACCAGGTTCAAAAAGCCAGGATATAAATCAGGTGGCATTCAATACCATTACTTGGTCAACCAAGTTTACCAATAATAACAGGGCTGCTATTAGTGACTGTGGGGACATACCATATTCTTGAGCTGATGGAGGTATTCCCTCAGCATCTCCTCTTTGGCCTGCAGCTCAGTATCAGTCATTCCGTCAAACAGGTTAAAGAGAAAGTAGGCCGTGTTGTCTGGGTTAGACAGAAAAGATTAGTAAACGATTTCATCTACACAGTCAAATTCCAAATACACTCAAAACCATGTAAATACTCTGTGTGAAAGAAAAGATAAATAATACAAAGGATGATTAATAAAATAGCAAAGGATGGAGTGTGTGTGTGTGTGTGTGGACTGCTGACAGAGGCAGTTTTGCTACAGTCTCAATTGAAGCATGTGATAATGTGTGTTGGGCAGCTGACAGCCTCACTTACACACACGTGTGGTGCAGCGCAATGGGATGAGACAGAAAGACCATCTCCGTCTCTCCCACCTGCTACCACACCAGTGCTGAGGCCCGCCCAGACACAGCGAGACACCACACACACACACTTTACTCAGCACAAGAGTCAGCAGCCAGACAGCCTTTTCAAACACACACACACACACACACTTACTCAAGAATATACATAAAGACACACAAAGATACGGACAGTTCAGACTGCATCAAGCACACACACTTAACGCAAAGTGAGGCTGTCAGGACAGACTCCACAAATAAGCCTCGACATACAGACCAATGCTTTTTTCTTTCTCTCCCTTGCGCACACACAAAATGGCATTATTCTCAATCAATGAATGTGGCTCTACAAACACAAATACCTGTGTATATTAAAAATGCATTCGAATTTTAATATCCTAGTTTTAGTATTCAAATGCATTCTAATATTAATGAGCCCATCATTTTATACCGTCACAGACAACACACACATTAGCAGTAGTGCTATACTATGCCCTCATATCATATAAACCACGGAAGGTGAGAATTGTGTTTTCTTAAGCGAAGGAATAATAAGGTCATAGATTTTATCAGAAACTTTATTGTTTCACATTCGTTTTTATTTATTTACCCACAGTAACTGTTTCCTTGTCTACATAAAAATCCCACCATCTTTAACTCTTCACACAGGATTTTTTTTTCTTTCATTTAAGTCCCTCCAACACACAGCCAAATTCCAAATGGCGTCCTATTTACTAAAATATGCTCAATAAATAGGGTACAACATAATGCCGTTGTTGACCCTACATATAGTGCTCTATATGCCCAATAAAACTTCATTTGAGATTGTGCTGCATAAAAAGCGACTCTGATAAGTGCCCGTTGGAAATTGCTAATTACTTGGATGTAATAGTATTTTTCAGACAATTTTGTTTTTATATTTCATTTTTTTTAAATGTAGATACTTGAAATATAATGTGAAAATAAAGTATGCCACAATTGACATGCAATTATTCAGAGCCCTTTTTCTACATCAAGGACATTTGGCCAAAAAGTTTAGCGACTAAAAGTACAAAATTCTAAAATGTAGATTTTTTTTTTGTATTCCAATATGTAAAGATTATGAAAATGTTTAATAGAATTTGAAAAGTGATAAACATGCGTGCGTTAGAAACGTAACAATAGTATACCTGCACGGTCTGTGACGGCCTCGCCAAAGCTGCTATCTTTATAAAGCAGCTCTGTGATCTGAAACAAGAAATAATGATTTATTATTAAAAGAAATTATGAATTTAATACAACATGTTCACACACCAACCCCGAAGGCTGAGGTGAAAATAACTTTATATTACCGCAGTGGGGCCATTCCTGGACCCCATGCACTGAGATTTTGCATTTTTCCTACTCTAACGTGTGACACAGGACAGGAAAAACATGATAGGAGGCTGATAAGCTGGATCAGCTTTGTCAGATTAGGAAAAACATTGTGTAGGTGAATAACTGCAGAATATTGGAAAGAATTACATTGGATGTGAACGCTTACCTTGGCCATGCTCTCCACATCTTTCGACCTGCAGGGGGCAGTAGAGGATCACAGATGTTAGGGATAATAGCACAATAATACACACAAGCATGCACGTGTGCCTATAGAAATAAAAAAGTACACACATTGAAAGCACAGATGTAAACTAGCCAATGCAACCCAAATACGTGCAAAAAATCACCACTCAATACTAATTACCTATGAAACACAAACAAAAACGCCAAAGTCTACTACAACCTAAACATCCCAAACTTTACAAATCGTATTCCCATTCATTTTTAGCTTAACAATCCCAGACATCTGCCACACAGAACACAGCATTGCAATGATTACCAGATAATTTGATACACGTGTGTATCCAGACATTCTTAATAAACACACATTCAGCATCACACACGCACTACAATTTGTAACGAACACTTGATTCACGTACATCATGTGTTGTTTGTTGGTGACTTCACTATTTTGTCCTACTTGACTATGACAAGAGGCAGTCACCAAGGAGACAGGGTCCCGACATCCCCCTCTAGCCTCCTGACATGCCCAATTACCAGGCTGACACCTCTTCCCACACACACACACACCCCCCATCCTGTACTGTTCTACTCTCACAGCTAAACACTCTGCTACACACAAGGCAGCACCGTCCTCTGCGTCAAGAGTCTGATCTAGGGCGATTAGAAAAAAAGCAACACTGATGTTCCTTTAACTCGCTATAATGACATATAATTCCTAAAGAAAGATAGGATTGATATGACATGGAAGGATACATTATAGACGGAGTGAAGGATTTGTGTGTGTGTGTGTGTGTGTGCGCGCGCATCCACACAGGCATGTGAGAGACTATTTGCGTTTCTTTGCATAGTGCATTTAAGAACATGGGCCCATTACCACAGGATGACTGGGGGTATGATCCATATGCATGAAGTAAATGAAGGGCTGATGAGTGTCTGGCCTTGGGCAGAAACACAAACGCACACACACTTGCACTTACCCCCTAAAGCCAGTGATGAGGCTTCCTCTGAAAGCACTAAGGGAAATGACAGGGAAGGAAGGTGAGGACACTGCAAAGACAAGAAAGAGAAACCAGTCAAGAAGGGTCCATGATCTTATGAGTCTGCAGTCCATTACAGACATGTTGCTTTATGATGATGCCACTCATGAGCGTGTACTTCACATGATGTTGTCACATGGTCATACATCTAAGCACAGCCTTCCCTATAAAATGGGAGCAGATGAAATGCGGCTCTGTGCAACAAACAGATGAAGGAGGATCAAGAGATGGAAGAAGAGAAACAGAAAGGCCAAAGCTGTGATAAGAGAAAAGGATATCAATAATTCAACAGCACTTGCCCTCCTTCTCCTCCTTCAGATAAGGCACGTCGCTCCCCTGTCTCTGGCATTCATTTACTAATCACTTAAAAGACCTAATGAGTGCACAGGGGATTGGGACAAAACCACGCACGTGTGTGTGTGTGTGTGTGTGTTGTACTTATGAGGCCAATTAGCATCCAGGCGAAATGTCAGCTAGATCCTGATGCGTGCGCGGGGACATGTTTCACTCCCAGGGTACGGCTAGACTGGCATCTTAGTCAAGCCATAGAATTAGACCTGAACTCACATTTGTGTGTCTCTATAAGAAAGAGAGAGGAAAGAAAAAGTCTACAATACTCACACAGGGAGTATAGTCCTGAAAGATTTCCACTCGCTGCCACTGCTCGCACTTCTGCTGCGACAAAGTCATCAGTGTCCACCGCACAGCCAGCATCCTGCACCAGATAAGGCCATAAGTGAGAAGGCATTCACACACACACAGTGGTGGGCGATATCATTTCACGATACACAATTTGGATCACAAAATGTAGCTTTCCTAACAAAGTGCCAGATAAAAAGCAGTGCCACGTTTTAAATTTAAATTTTTTTATGTGTTAATAGTAACAATGTGGATGGAAATTGGCAAGGACTAAATTGTTAGAAAAATTGGATTTAAAATAAATAAATAAGAAATAAGAATAATCAAATTGGCACACAGATAGATTTTAGCATTTAATCAGCTACTCGTCACTGGGAGTAACAATGCTGGCCAGTGTTATAAAGTACTGACAATACCAGTGATACTCTCAGAAAAGCACCTTGAACGTAATTCATCATGATATTGATGTTATATCATCATATTGCTTGTGGTCATTTAAATATCCAAACTTGTCTTTTTATCCGCTTATTTGATTGGGTGTTTGGATAAGCCATATGTAATATGGAACAAAGATAAAATAAATCAATATACATCATGTACAACATTTAGTTATACCAGCTTCTTCTGTCCCAGCAGAGATTTTTATCTAATGCAGGATTAGTTGTTAATTGTCTCTGAAC
This sequence comes from Olivaichthys viedmensis, assembly GCA_028565825.1. Taxonomy (NCBI): domain Eukaryota; kingdom Metazoa; phylum Chordata; class Actinopteri; order Siluriformes; family Diplomystidae; genus Olivaichthys; species Olivaichthys viedmensis. Next base: position 9,110,351 of record JAOUQW010000038.1, on the reverse strand, counting down.
TCAACTCATGGCTGATCATGTGGATATATAATATATTACCAGAACCGTATTCAGGAACAATCTAGCGTTAGGTTAACAGGACCATAAGTTCGAGTTTTGCAACATTGTGGAAAAGGAGATGCCACTATTTTGTTCGTTGTCCTTTTTGATGTTTATTCTGGCTATTTGATATATTACAAGCACAATACACAGCTTCGTATTCGGGGTCTTTGCCGTTTTTATTGGGGTATAGACATCTTTGTTGGACCTTTTCCCCCCCTGACAGTTTTAGAAATGAGCTCTACGTTCAAGTCATTTCTTAACAATATAAATTATATAAGTTTCTTGTTGGGATATTCACATATGAATAGTATTCATTTAAAAATGCGAATATTCGAATCGCAAAAATGGTTAAAATGTCTATCCCTACTGCAGCCGTTACCTTAAGAGCAACCCGAGCGCTGTCCACCGAGGGGAAGGTAGGCAGTACATAGGTGGAGTAAGTGTCAACGTCAAAATTAACGTTCAGCTCCTGCATGGCCTTCAGTACCTCCAGAGTACCTGAGCAAAAGCAAACAGCAGCATTAGTGCCACACATAGCTTAGTCAACAGCAACAGATCTGCAAGAACAGCATTTACACCATCAAATACAATATTTATACCCAAGTTTAATATGGGTACTACATGAACCTCTAATCTCTTAATCAAAGAGCAAGTCTAAGTACTTACTAAGAAACACTGCCAAGATCTCTGTTCAGTACATCAGTGTGACTCAAAGAGGGACCATGCAAATGCATAATGCCCCCCTCCAAGAGATTTTTAGCCGCCTCACGCACACCTTCACCCACGAGCTGTTTACAACACATTGAGCAAAAGACCCAAGCTGGCTATAAAGACATGCTAATCAGAAAATTAAATCAGGCGGCATTGCGCTTTCAGCATTCCCTAACCCTTCACCGAGATCTCCCGCAGTGCTTTAGGCTCGGGCCTCAAGCAGGGCCTCGGAGCAGACACATGCATAAGGAAGAGCGCCATCCACAGACACACTCACGCACGAGTGTGTCTGTGTGTGATAAGTGAGTGTGCAGACATGTCCATGAGAGGGGGGTATAAGTGCATGGGGCACATGAACTAGCGATTTCTGTTGTTTACACTCACCAACCTGGTCCTCGGCGCTCTGTATCCCAACACTCAGGAGAAACCCATTCACCTGGCTGCGCCTCCCCCTCTCTCTCCCCACACAGCTGAATAAAATATAAGAGGTGCTTTTATCTGCCATTAATCCCCACATCTGGTAAACATAAATGACCTGGGATCTCCATTTCTCCACACCATCTCCCCCATTTGACTCCCACCATTCATGCTCCTTCACAGCACGATGTTTCTCTGGTTTCAAGAAAGAGCCGACGGTCTCTCAGCCACTCCTTCCTCAATGGAACCTGAGAGCCTGCCATCAATTCATCCCTCTGCTTTTTTTTATTTTTATGAAAGGAGCACACCTGCTTTCCTTATTAATAATCCATGGACCCATTTCTCATCCATAAGGACAGCTCAAACACCATCAACCGAACGGGAACATGTGAATGGGGTTGGAAAAGGGAAATGCAGTAGCATCACGTGTATAGCCAAGCTGCCCGATTCAGCAGATTTTCTTTTCCTTTGGATCTCAGGAGAGCGTGCAAGTGGGTTTTTTAACAGCACCGGAGTTCAGTGAATTCTCCGATGACTCTCAGGTTTCTGTTTGCCAGGTTTCATGACCAAACTGCAAATGGAGGACGGGAGCAAGATAGTAAAGAGGCTCCTCCACTAGAGAATACAGAAAGGGCAAAGTTCAGCCTGTAAACAGAAAACTTAGCCCTTAAACACTTTGGTCCGACTCAAACACAGACAGCAAATGCACTAAGCAACACGAAGAGATAAGGAACGGTACACATCAGCCTCAGATTACCCACAAGGATTAAACATGGAGGGAATGCAGCTTCCACTTTGTGCAAAAGATCAGAATCTAGTTGTCACTAGTGTACAGAAAATGAGCACACAAAACAAGAGTTATTGATAAGTCTTCAAGATGTGACGGCAGGGTGTCGGAAAGTATCCTCAAGTTAAACTTCATACTTTTAGGACCTTTCAAATGGTATTTCAAGTGTAGTTGAAGACCAAATTTGTCGTCATATAGTGATATATCAAACGTAAAAACTCTTACATAAGGACAATAGTCTATTTATGTTCATTGCACAGAAAAATAAATAAATACAGAACAACGTCTTCCTTAGAAGTGCATTAGAAAATCTATAAAAATCTATTAAATGACCATATAATCAATGGAAAAACTAATTGCCCCGATCAAAAACAAAACCACTGAATTTAACACAATCTGGACACCACTCATTACTTACTTACATCAGTGATCCCTCTAATCATTACTAATATCACAATAACAACTAACCACAGCAAGACAGGATCCCCATAGCCATACCACACAACTGTAGACCTTCACATAAGCATCCACTCACACATGTATCTAAAACACACACACCAAACAATGGTGTTCCAAGTTATTATTATTATTATTATTATTATTCATATTAATCTGTTTGTCCATTTTTGTTTCATGTGCTCTGCACATCTGTTTTCTAATTGTTGATTTAGCTTTAATTTATATGTTTAAGATAGTATACGTCCTCCCTCTTTTTGGGACAGCCCCAATTCCTTGTAAATTATGCGCATCCATTAACAAAGTTTCAATGGTCCGCCGAAGAGGGGGGGGTGGCAGGCAAATAAAATAAATAAATAAAGAGTGCGTTAGAAAGTTAAGGCACAATCTACAGTGAGTTTCAGAACCTTTGGCAGAAACAGGTCTCAACCAGTGAGTTTTTTCTGTTTGCTACTTTTTGGTTAAATTAACATTTCCCCATATTGACGCGGCTCTGTCTATGCTAGCTAAACAGCAGGTAGTTAACGTTAGCCTCAGTTTAACACACACCCCTGCCTTGTGCAAGTTGGCGTTTGTAATCCAGCCTGTATGCGTAAATGAATGAATGAATGAATGAACAAGTAAGTGCTAAACTGGGGCTATAAGCTTCCATTACTTTCTAGCAACATTAACCTTGAAGCTGCAGTGCAAAAGTAAAGAAAGAAACTTCAGCCACCAAACACGTCTTGGCTGATCATTTGGGGTAATGGGGAAAATTTTGTAAATTTGGCTTCTGCTTTAACTAAAAGGCACAATGAAACACAATGGTAGCAAATAAAGGGGTGTACTGTAAAAAGATCGTCCAATAAGCTGCACTGCCATTGCATCCTAACTATCTCGGAGAAATAGCCACTGAAATCAGGGCTCAGAGGCCAAGACTGCTTCTCATCACACCCCGGAGCTGAACAGGGCAGCACATAAAATATGAATAGAAATGAACGTAGAGATAGACAGAACAGGCAGATGACAAAAGAAGGAGGAAGAGTCAGGTTTCCTTCTATCCGACTGGTGAGACGCAGGTTTCTAATGCAGAGCTAAAAGCTGGCCGTGGGTAAAGTGGAAGGTCGGTGCGCACTTCTCGCGCCGCATCACGGGCGATAGGCCGCCTCCACCTGATCTAGAATGACAAGCGCTGTTCGCTCGCGGCTGGTGAGACAGCGCTAGCATATGCTTCCCCAAACTCGCCTGCCCAAATCCACACCTCATCAAAATGCTAACTTTTTTCTCCTCTCCTCTCTCTCTCATTCTTTGTTGGTGGGCGCTTGCCCGCTAGTGACACCTGTGGACGGAAAGTGACGTGGCTCTTAATATTTCATGGCCATGCACAGCGGTGCGCGTAATCCAAAGTGAATTCCCTCAGAGCGTTCACATTTACATGAGACCCAGTCACTCTGCATTCCGTCATGTGAGCTTCACCGTGGCGCCCACTCTCTCTCTCTCTCTCTCACACACACACACACACACACACACTAAAATGGGATGGTGTTGAGAGCGAGACTGCATCTTTCATGAGTTACTGAGCACAACCAGGGAAATCTGTGTGAAACAAAAAGTTTGCCTTTGCTTAATGGCCCAACAAGTAAGTGGGATTGACTAGGCGAAGCTGGTTGGGAACTTATATCAGCTAATAAATGCCTTCACAGAAAATGTTTAAATTTACAACAGCTTTCTGTAAGTAGAACCTTGAACAGTTTATTTTAGCATGGTCAAGAACTCCACACACGCTGAAGTGTAGGAAAAGGGTCTGCTCAGGTTTCTTCACCACATAACACTGTAAAACATGACATTTAAGGAGTACATCAGTTTTTTTTTTTTTAACATAATCTCTATTTATCACACCTGTAGCACATGTGATTACCACAGACAATTTCAACATGTTTACCTGTACGGAGAAAAGATACAGTTACAGTTAAATCCGGTTACTCAAAACTCATAATGGAAGCCTAAGGGCAATTGTTGGGGCAGTCATGTGAAACACGTATTTTTGCAGAACCCGTTCCTGAAATCTTTAGTGAAAAGTATTTGTAAATTAAGCTTAAAATTTGTACAAATCATCCTTCCACTGATGGGACTACTTTTTCAGCACTTTTTTTATGTACCCAACGTAGCTTAAATAATCCCGGAAGTGCCTCCATGTCGGTCTGCTAACACAAAGATGTAATGGAAAGCGTAAATAACAGGAATGTTTTGCTTTATTGCTCCAGTGCTCCAGTATTGGAAAGTTGGATAAAACCACATAAGAACAGCTTTGGTAAGAGATTCTCTCATGTCCGTGTCATCTTAAGATCAGTATTCTCAAAGTGTGAAAGTTGTAGTTTTGAATTCACGCATTTTAAATGTTTATTGACAAAATTCAACAACTGACTTTAAAATAGTTTTCCATTCCTTTCACGGTACAGGGAAACAAATTATTGTCCATGGTAAATTGCACATACACGACAGATGTGGTGAATAGAGATTAGGTTAAGAAGGAAAAAAAACGCTCTTCTTTTAAAATGAACAAGGAAATTTTCAATCTAATAATTAAACACATGCATGCAAGACTACTAAGCATATTTCTTCATATTTAATCTCATATCAAAAGTCTTATTTTTAAAACCTGTTGTTTTGCAAACAATGTCTCAGCTACAATGTTCAAGAACATCATCCTCCTTTTACCTCGTGAAGTCATTTTCACAGAACACGCAGAAATAGTCATTCGGGTTCAAAAGTTTGTTTGGACCATTAGTGAGTGGCCTTTAATGTTGAAGTGCTAGGCTGGCTAAGTGCAGAGTTTAACCCTACGGTGAACCCCCACCCCCTGCAGCTAACTGCTCACACAGACCGCAGGAGGCACACACAGGGCTGCTAGAGCTACTGAGGCACAATGACGCCTGACCCCTCAGCTCCAGGTATCGTACCAAAATCCCCGACCCTTGGTATGACCCATCTTCAGTCTCCAACAAGTGCAGAGGTCATGAACCATACACGATGGGCACTGGACCCAAGCTGTTCTCAGGCAAATGATAATGATTTTACTTTCCTTTTGTTTATACACATCCATATACCATCGTTCCTTCTAGATTGTACTCTGAGTCCACAATTATTTTGGAAGCCTGTCATTTTGTCAAGCTGTAATGAAAACTGAATCTTGAGTAAGCAGCCTAACTCGGTCTAACTCCGTCCAATCAGACAAATAACAGACAACTCTTACCTAGTGTGTTTTTCTCTTTCTGATGCTTGGTTAAAAGGGGCCAGAAGTAGTGAGGCCTAATGGGAAAGCCTTCTTCCTTTATCTTCTTCATCACCTCTACTGCCATAGCTTTACATTAGGAAAGAGAAGTTATTAGCATTTTTTTATTTGGCATATTTGACACCTAGCATGAAGCCAGGTGCATTTCAATGCAACTGTTATGAAAGGCATAGCAAAGAGAAATATGATAAGAGGGAGCCTCAAAGTGCAAATGAGCAAGCGTGCGCACACACACACACATACACACCTGTGTTCTTGGACTCCAGAGCACAAAAGAGTGTGAATTGCAGTGGTGCAGAGTGCAGGTTGGAATCCTTCAGCTCCTTGCAGAATGCAATCAACTTTTCAGGGGACTGTAATAAAGTTACAAGAGCCAGAAGTATTTTCACTTACACAGGGAAAGAAAGGAAAAGATTAGTCATAAACCAATACATTTTCTGAAGGATCGTGAACCTTTTCTAAGGTTTTACAAATGTTACAGATACCTGCACACAGTCCCAACAAGCATCGTTCATTGCACTATGCAGTCAGTTAAGCCACGTGTGAATCCATTTATCAAATTAACCAGATTACAGTTTCGTTAAAGCCCCTGTCAACTTATTTTCATGATAACTATAACCTTCACTATAACCTACCTAGTTTGCACGTGGTTATGGCGAGTAGTTCTAGCTGGACTACAACAACGTATTCCTAATCTTTAGCCTTGCTGTTTATGCCCAACGCTGTAAAAGGCAGACCTCTGGTTAATTAGCCTGCACCTTTTGCCATCAGTGTGATGTACCTTGATGCCGCTCGTAGTATGACCCTGCGTTAGTGTTGCTTGTTAAACCACCTGGACGTGGGAAGTAGCAATCACCATTGCCTTAGAGAGATCATGTGTATATAAAAAGAAAAAGAAAAATACACCTCGCAATGTTTTTGACTTGTGAAAAAATAAAAACGTTGGGGAAACGTTCCACTTTGCCATTTCGATCTTCTTTGGCAGCACTGTTGGTTGATTATATTGCCGAGAAAACACCACTGCCAATCATTAGGTGATCTGACACACCCACGCAGTTCTGATCAGGTGGAAAACAGGTTTTATTTTAGCGTCCAACTATAACCATATTGTAGTCAAGAACATACAGTGAGCTCCAGCATCACATCCCCCATAAATACATTTTTTGATATCCCATCTTTACCAATGGTGCCAATAATTCTGGAGCTGATTGTACATTTAGTGAATCTACACTTGCTAACTGCTTATTCAGTGACAGATCTTTTTCTTTTTCTTTTTAAACAATTTTAAACCATGCTGACATAGTCTAATGAGCCGTGTAGGTCCTCACCTTATTCATGTTCACACAGTGACGAAGGAAGAAGTTGCCCATGTTTAGGGTTTCACCGTCCTGCGACTCTGTCTGTAGACTGGGGAAGGTTTTCAGCACAGCAAATGCCGTGTCCTCGAAGCCCTGGGTGGTCAGACTCAAACACAGGTTCATCGCATCTGTGTGTGCACACACACACACACACACACACACACACACACACAGGAAATACATTTAAAAACTATGCTACAATACTAAAATCCATTTATACACCTCAGTCTGTGCCAGACTCAGTCCATTAGTGCTGTGTGGTTAGTTCAGCTGTTTACTTTTCACTCTGCATGATGCTTTTTGATGCTCGACAACAAAATGATAATATAAATGACACGGAAAGTAAAAAAGATGACAAACATTACAGGCCAACATGGCTGTACCTGGCACGTAGCCTCTCTCGTGCCGCATGCGCTCCACTATTTCAGGCACATACTGCTGATGGCCAGCCTTAGCCAGACTGAATATCACCTGCATCAAGTCTCTGTCCATCAGACTGGCGTCTTTGCTCTCCGCCGTGTCTAGAGTCTGTGCAAGAGACAAGGAGCATTATACTGAGCTAGCACACCAGGCATCATTATGCAAGAATGAGTAAATAATATGCATCTAAATTTTCTAATCAATTAATAAATGGTGACAGCACCTTAAACTTAGGAAAGCATAATTCTAAGATAAAATTGTTCTGAATTACCAGAATTCATTTCAGCACCATACATAATACACTTAGAATGGATGTGCGTATTGGTCAACTGTTATCATCAGCAGTGTTTATTCACTGAACAGTACTTGTGCATAAAAATAAAAGAAAACATTCAGTGATGTTATTCTGTTCAATCTACTACCAGCCACTTCCTCAGAAGGCATCACCACACCTCTTTGATTTTGGTAATGTCTCCCACTTCGGCATAGGCCACGAGTAAAGCTAGGTAAGTGTCCGGGCCCGGCTCAATGCCCGCCCCTCTCATGACGGACAGGATGTTTTCCGCACTCTCCATGTCTCTGCGCAAAAAATAAACAGTGTCAAATTTATAGATAGATAGGGAATACGCAAACAGAGGGCCACTGGCCACCGAAGGCGACTCACCTGGCTCGGCTATGACCCGTCACCAGGGAGTTGAACGCAGCCTCTGTGATGGGTAAGTCTTTGCTCTTCATAAAGCCCAGAATTTTACTGTAGAGAGAGAGTTCCTTTCATGACTTTAACCAAATTGCAAACACTAGGATTCTCAAAGGCACAACAAACTGACTACAACACAATTCCCTCCATTTTCTGTTTATAGAGTACTTATTTATATAAAGTGCTAATTCTCAAAAAAGCAGAACATCCTGTTTGAATCCAATCTCACCTTGCTCCTTCAATGTCACCGTTTTGACAGTATGCTGCAATCAGTCTCTGATAGGTCACCTGACAACAGAGGATCATTTGAACATGTTAAATCAGCTTTTTAACTCAAAAACTAAGATCAGTAATTGTTGAATTATATAATAAAAAATAATAATACTGCTTTTAGCAATGCTAAATATAAGAATAATGTTGTTAAGTTGGGGGGTGGGGTTACACTTAGACCAGGGTTATAGTTGCTGTTAACTACCTATACGCAAGATGGCCACCATACGTATCCTGCGTTCATTCGGCATGTAGATTGTGCACGTCCCAAAACATTTACACAACGCATGCATGGTGCAATACCAGCGGAAACAGCGGGGGCAGCCGATCGGTAGGACGAGAGAAATATAATCTCCGTTGTGCCGACGAGCTAGGTTTAATGCCGTTTCTGCGTACACGTGGTCATGCAGCACGTATAACCCCGGCCTTAGTGTTTGGTTTGGAAATCATAGCACAGCATAACGGTTATAATAATAATGTAATACAGCTTTGCACTGCTTTAAACAGAAATGCCTTCGTAAAATAATGCCTTCGAAAATAGTTTAAAGACTTTACTGCATTATGTGTTTTGCCAGGAGAAAATAAATAAATAAATCAGAATATATTTTTATATTGTTTTTATTCCCAAACTGACAAACAAGGAAAATTCTGGCAACCCAATTCAATTCAATTAAGAGCTAGGGCTCCCCCAACTCCTAAAACAATTTAACCCCTGGACACAAGTTAGAAAAACCATTCATTCATTCACCTGAGGTCCTACAATCCTTCTACCGGTACTTTCATCTTTACTCCCAGTGAGTTTACAATCTAAACTGTCAAAACTTCACTCACTCTGTTAGGCTGCACATTGGCCGCCTCCATCTTGGCGAGAAAGTCGGTGGGCGAGAAGTTGAACTCATTCTGCAGGTAGACCTTAAGCAGCGCATTGTAATGGCTTACATCGTAACTGGAACCTGGAAGAGAAACCGCACGGTTACAAATTATTTGCAGAGCAGTCTGAAGGCTGCTTTATGCTTTATCAAAAGTGCTTCTGAGAACAACCCAAAGTGAACTGATGAAAGCCTGAAATATCTGGGGGGGTTTCTCACAACAGTAGGAGGTTGTTAGCTATTTGCAGGCTGGTCATTGAATAAAAGGTAAACAGGAAGTAGCAATAGGCGAAAGCACGCATTTTATTGTTGTCTGTTCAAAACAAATATCGTTTGCCTCGTACCCAACTCTAGCAGCTTCTCCCAGATACGATGGGCCAGCTGACTGCGCTCTTCAAGGGGCATCTCAGGCAGCAGTGAGCCACAGCTCCTCAGCAGCAGCAGGGCCTGGTTGCCACTGGGGTAGCCTAACAAGGAAAAGCAGATTTTCCAATCGTAAATAAGGTGGGGCTGTTAAAAGTGTGAAACCATTTATCAATTTGGCCAGGCTAAGTTAGATTTAGAGTTTAATTAAAAGCCTAAAAGTGGATGATATCTAATATGTGCTGCTACACTCCTGAGCCGGGCCTCAATTATGGCATTTATTAGAGGTGCGTGCAATCATGCTGTACCTGTTCGACAGATGTCATGAAAGATGCGTTGAAGCAATGTTTTGGTGACTCGACCGGTCCTTCTGACTGAGCTGTCTAGTTTAGCGAGAGCCCAGTCGAACTGCTGGGCCTGCTTGGTGCGTACGGCAACACTAGGCTCGTCTTTCACCACCCCTTTCCGCTCCACGACTGCACTGAAGCACCGCAGGCCCAGGGAGGACCAAGCAGAGCTGTGTGAAGAGAGACTGAACACAGGAGATACCAAGCACTATTAGTGACGTATAGTCTTATTTAGCCATTAACCCTTTCCCTGTATAATAAATTATTGACTATTCTTTGCCCAAAGGAATGAATAGTATAAATTGTATTAAATGAGTGAGTAATAACTAACATTTGGTCAAAGAAAAAAAGTCACATCCATAAAGCAGGGATGCACCGCTCTGTTAGAGTACTTATTGGGGCCAATACCAGTCTGAAATGTTGGATGGGATCGGATTTAACACAATTTCCGATTCGATCCACTGACATATTTTATGAAATCAACGCATGTGATATCGACTAACTAGAAACAGATTTTGCATTGGACACGTCTTAAAGCATGTCTTAAAGCCCATCACCATCGTGACTCTGATGTTTCCCATAACTTGGCAACAGAAGCTTGCAGAGATACGACTCGGTTACTAAAACATGGCAGTATTGGATCAGCCTCATACTCGGAGCTCCAATATCAGGATCATAGGGCTGCATAGGTGGCTCAGTGGTGAGGGCACTGGGCTACTGATCAGAAGGTTGTGGGTTCAAGCCTCAGCTCCACCAAGCTGCCACTGTTGG
>JAOUQW010000038.1:9061976-9095525 GCA_028565825.1 Olivaichthys viedmensis | reverse complement strand
TTCTGAAGTAAACATCACATTAAAAAGAGTAAATTTGAGTCATATCTAGTTGATTAGTTTAACAACTAACTTACAGACGGAACACTTTGAAGGTGCAAGGAGAGTCGCATCTGAATGAAATAAAACATGCAGCTAAACATCCCAGGATGCATTGCATTTTCTAATAATTTACTGTAAACACTCAATGTTACATATTTTTCCCACAATGCATAGTGTTTAACACTAAAATACTGTAAATAAATAACTGTTACTAACTTTACTGTTAAAAATAGCTTTAAACAGTTTTACTTTTAACAGTACATTTAACAAATATCAACAATGTTTTACGGTGTGGCTGCACATCTTTGTTTTTACAACAGTGACAACTGTGCTGACAATACAGTCATAGCCATTTGAATCCTATCTGACTTTTTCATATCATTGTTACCATAGTTTACATGCACTTATTTTAAATGATGACTCTCAAATTTAATTCCCTGACCCCAGACATAAACAGGTTCAACAAATCAACATCCAGCAAACCATACAGGCTTACTATATATCTACTAATTAATCAGACCCAACACATGGACAATCAAGTGCACAAGGAAGTTGGCCAAATAAACAAACAGAAGCTGTTCCTTCTGTTCTTCTGTTCCTCAAGAAGCCTTATATGTCCATCATCAGTTCATTTCTCACAACAATAAGCTCCATCTTTATGGGCTACAACAGTAGCTACTGCACTCAGTCTCTCGTGTTGCTAGTGTGGCTGGGCAGTGAAGTCTGCTCCATGATTGGCGGCAGCGTGTAATGTCAACTGTGTCGTTTTGCATCATCATGCGAGGCTCTGAGGGGGCGCCGCATGCCATCGCGCTCCGCTGAAGACGCCTCTGACAGAGTCAGTTCCCCTTGCTCCCTGGCACTTATCAGTTAGAGTCTGTGTTTCCCGAGGGAGGGAGATTACTGTCACGCTGCTGCTGCATTCCTGCGTGTCGTGAAAACATAGCCACAGGCTTTTCAGAGGGGTGTCATGGGGAGACAGGGCTTTTTTGAGCTCATAGGGGGTATCCCAGTTTTTAGGGAGTAATAGCGAGAAAATAGTAGGATGTTTTTGTGAGGGAGTGTGTGTGTGTGGCTTTGTGTGTATTTATGTATGACAGTGTTGCAAGCACACACTGAACTCCTCATGGAGTCACTGCCCCAGAGTCACCCTTTCCTCCCCTTTCACTCGTCATTCACCCCAAATTGTCTCCTACACACTCTCTGCTGTCGGCTCCCATTCATCTCAGTCTACATACTCAACCACATTTTACTTTCTTTCATCTGTGCGAAGATTCACTTATTCCATACATGCTTCATCTTTCTAGGCCTGTCTCATTAGCTTGTGTATAAACCTGGCCACAAATCCACTATGTTGACCCACAATGACTCTCTCATTTGCCAAGGTGAGTCACTCCCACCCTTCCTGAGCTTCCCTTGAGGGATGTCTCAAATCTCATCAGCCCTCCTCTCTTTCATTTCCTACCCTTTGCATTCATCCATTTGTCACAGCGATCTCTCGACCCTGGAGCCGAGCATCTTAGCCGTGACAGTGGACAGCTGTCTCCTAAGCCACCTGCCCTTTGGTGCTCTGTACATCTCCAGATCTGTCCATCCACTAGTCTGCAGCTTAAGTCACCATCCCTCCCTACACTGGTGTGTTTTCGTAGCCCCTGGCTGGTCAGAGAGCAGGAATTGAGGCTGCATGACGTGAAGCTGTCAGTCAGGGCTGGGTGGGGGCGGAGGAAGCCGTCATGCTGTTTTAGGATCATATGCTGGACATCACCGTTCCTCTGCCCTGAAGCAACACCAGCTCTACTGTTACACATTTGCCAATAGAGAGCAAGATCACAAATACACAAACAAATCTCATATTCACAAACACGTAACATGGTGTTCAGACAACAGGCGGCCCACAGACACATTCTCAAATACAAATTCACCACCAATCAGCTTATGCATGTATTCTGACAGCTATTTAAATAGTTAAATGCAACTATTGAGCAATTATGTGCAGTGTAACAGCTTACATCATAAGAGAAAAAGTGTAATGGACCTCAGTGAGAGCCATTTTTCTATCAACACCTTGCATGGAAGTACTCTTTCATGCATGATCTGAGAGCAAAGCCGCTGGTACATAGTAAGTCATTTCTCTCCATTCAGCTCTCGTTGTCCACCCTGACTTACAGCTTCAGATTCATCTCCATCTACTCGCTCTCTCTTTTGTCCATAAGTGGAACCTGCACCTCTCCTCATTTCCCAGGCTTCAGTGCTAGTGTGCCTGTCAGAATTGCCCATCTCTACCTATTTTTTTCTGTGCGTCAGTTTTTTTCTCATTTGTCACAATCAGTCCCGACACTATCACTTCCGCTCCACGACACCAGAGGTCCCCATCACCCGAATATTGAACACTCATTGGACTCACATGACTCTCATTACTTCCTCATTAGCCTCAGTGTTTATATACCCCGGTTTTCTGTTCATTCTTGTCAAAGTCTTGCCATTTCAGTGTGATCTGTATTTCTGAGTGTTCTTTGTGTTTTTAGACCTGGTTACAATTTAAGTCTGTCTTCTGATTACTGTCTTTTGCCTTACCCTTTGGATTTGTTTCGTGGACTGATATACAGGTTTTTGATTGTTTTGCCTGTTCTACGACTATGACTCTGAATATCCCTTTGTTTAATAAACCTCTGCAATTGGATCCTACCTGTGACTTCCATGTCGTGCGTTACAGAAGACTTCGGCCATGCATAGACTACAGGGGCCTCAATGCCATCACGGTGAAGAACCGTTTTCCACTGCCACTGATCCCAGCAAGCATAGAGCAGCTGCAGGGAGCCAGGGTGTTCACCAAACTTGACCTGCATATAACCTTATCTGTATCAGAGCTGGAGATGAGTGTAAGTGGGCACCATGGATATTCAGTGATGCCATATGGACTTGCTAATGCGCCCACCGTGTTCCAGACACACATGAACGAGGTCTTGAGGGATATGATGGACAGATGGGTTATCGCCTATATCGATGACCTTCTGGTCTATTCCGCCACTATGGAGGAACATGTGCACCATGTCCGGTCAGTGCTGAAGTGGCTATTGGAGAACTGCCTCTTTGTCAAAGCGGAGAAATGTGAATTCCACCGGACGACGATCTCTTTCCTGGGCTATGAGATTTCTCCCAACGGCATAGCCATGGATAACGCCAAGGTGAGGGCAGTGATGCAATGGCCCCAACCCGGCAACATCAAGGAGGTACAGAGGTTCCTAGTGTTTCTACCGCCGGTTCATACGTGGTTTCAGACATTCACAGAGCCAGTGTTTCGGAGCCTAGCCCCTCCACCTGCCCACCTGAGAAGGTCTATGTCCTGTCTTCCCTCAGAAACCGGGTGATCCAATGGGTCCACACATTCATAGCCTCCAGGCACCCCGTTGTCGGCAGAATGCAAGGGCTGGTGAGTAAAACCTTCTGGTGGCTGACACTCCGAAAGGACATTATGGAGTTTGTGGCTGCTTGTTCCATTTGTGCTTGATCCAAGTCAGATCGACAACTACCAGCAGGCCTTCTGGAACCACTGCCAATACCCCAACAACCCTGGTCCCACATCGCCATGGATTTCATCACTGACCTGCCACCATTCCGAGGTCACACGACCATCCTGGTCATCGCTGACTGCTTCTCTAAAGCCTGCAGGCTCCTCCCGCTGCTAACGCTACCCACCTCGTTTGAAACCACTGAACTGGTCTTCGTGCACGTATTCCGGCAGTACAGGCTACCAGAGGACGTTGTGACGGACAGGGGTCCCCAATTCACGTCACACGTCTGGCAGGCCTTTTGTAGGGAGCTCAATATCAACGTGAGTCTAACCTTGGGCTACCACCCACAGGCCAATGGATAGGTTGAGCAGCTAAATCAGGAAATTGGCAGATTCCTACACTCATACTGCAATGGGCTGGGCTGCCGCTCACGTTCGCCTCCAAAGGGCCATTCATCGACAGAAGGATAGGCGACGCCGGCCCGCTTTGCCCTTCCTACCTGGGCAGAGGGTTTGGCTTTCCACAAGGAACCTGAGATACAATTTATTGGTCCTTTCCCCATTGTCCGTCAGATTACTCCTGTGTCATATAGATTGCAATTGTCTGCTGTTTACTGCATCAATCCCATCTTTCATGTGACCTTTCTAAAACCCTGTTATTCTCGGCACCCAGGTCGGGAGAACTGGTGAGGAGCCCCCTCCGCCTCTTGAGATTGAGGGTCGGCCGGCCTACACCGTCCATGCCCTGCTGGACTCCCCGTGCCGGGGCCGCCTGCTGCAGTACCTGGTTGATTGGGAAGGGTATGGTCCAGAGGAGCGATCATGGGTCCCGGCTGCAGACATCCTCGACCCTACGCTGCTGTAGGACTTCAATAAGGAGCATCCCAATCATCCAACCTCAGGCCTAGGAGTTGGCCTCGGCGTCGGAGGGTGAGGTCATCAGGTGCCGACCATGGGGAGGGGGACGACACTGTCACCCCGGACACTTCCGCTCCACGACACCAGAGGTCTCCATCACCCGAATATTGAACACTCATTGGACTCACATGACTCTCATTACTTCCTCATGAGCCCCAGTGTTTATATACCCCGGATATCTGTTCATTCTTTGCGAAGTCTTGCCATTTCCCTGTGATCTGCATTTCTGAGTGTTCTTTGTGTTTTGATACCTGGTTACGATTTAAGTCGTTCTTCTGATTACTGTCTTTTGCCGTACCCTTTGGATTTGTTTGCCTTGTGGACTGATTTACTGGTTTTTGATTGTTTTGCCTTTTCTACGACTATGACCCTGAATATCCCTTTGTTTAATAAACCTCTGCAATTGGATCCTACCTGTGACTTCCGTGTCGTGCGTTACATCGTTCATGTATCTGTTAGAGCCTGCTATTAATGTACACTGCCAGGAAAAGGTTTTTGAAGGTTTCTTATGTTTTATTACCGTTTAATTACTATTAGTGCCACAGACAAAATGAAAGGAAAAGTACAGAATGTAAATATTAAACAAGTTCTACCAAAGGCTTAAATTATTTTATTTAAGGACGTATTAACTGGCAAGCTCTCAGATCCTAATGGGACTCTGTATGAGTGTTTTATTAACCCTTTAAGACCAAACATGTCACTGCCAACACGTTCACTAACTTTACAGTGACTTTACAACTTCACGTCAAACTAGAGAAGCGAAGTCTTACTGCATTATTACGCTCTGTCCTAAACACGACCTTTCATGCACAAGTGGTGAAAATGGGCACAGACTCATACATATAGACAAGAGGCTTTCAGTAACTTTTTTTTAGTGCATAATGTGTTCTATTGTTCCTGTTATTTATCCAAATAATTTTGTTCTGTATGTTTTTAATTTATTTTGCAGTAAAAAATGTAAAGAAAATGCACAGTATTTTCATCTTTTATATTAAGTATTTGTGTTCAGTAACTGGCAGAACTAAAAAGCTGCATGCGTGATGAATCAGAGGATACAGATAGCGTAATATATCACCAAGTTACAGTGAAAAATCGCTTAGGCTTAGGCCTTATACAGTTAAAGGGCAGGTGCACTTGGAGGATGAACTAGTTAAGCTTTTAGATAAAAGACTCATAGTGTCACGCGCGTGGCTGTGAACCCCCTGATGCCGCGGGAGGCGTGGCTGAGTTCCCAGACGCCGTGGGAGGCGTGGCCGAGTTCCCAGACACCGCGGGAGGCGTGGCCGAACTCCCTGACACCGCGGTGGGCGAGCCCCGGTGTCCGACGACACTGCGGAGGACGTCATCACTCCACCCCTGGGCTTCGGGGACGGCGACGCCACTCAGCCTCCTGACACCACGGTGGGGGGCCCCCGGGTGTCCGACGCGGACGTGGACTAGCTGGCGGTGCTCTTCCAGGAGCTCACTATTTCGGGGAGAGCGCCGCCAGTGGTCCACAATGGGGGCATCACTGGGCTTCGGGGCTGGCAACGAGGCTCTGCCTCTAGCCCATGTCGTGGACATTCTCGTGCCGTCCCTGGGCTTTGGGGACATGAACATGCTACGTCCAGCCCCGGTGGAGCACGTCGTCGCACAGCTCCCCGGCTGTGCAGGGGGTGGGTGGTCCCCAGCACGGGGACAGCCTCCGTGACACCACCTGGACATGGACATTGGCCCCACGGGCCCGGGGCCCGGCTGTGCATGTGACATAGCGTGGCGACGGCCGCCATGTACGCGACCACGCGTTTCTGTTTGTGTTTAGTTGTCCCTGTCACGTGAGTTATGTTAAATGTTACCAGCTGTTCCTCATCTGTCTCCCCTTGATTTCTATGTGTTTAAATACCCGCCTGTTTCTGTCCTGTGTTGTCTTCAGTTTTGTGTGTTTAGCACGCCTGTCACAGCGTGTCCTGTTAGTTCGTGTCTTCAGTTCTGTTTGATAAGTCTGTTTAATAAATGTTTTCGAGAAGCTTCGCACATGTGTCCAGCTTCCGTTGCGATCGTGACACATAGACAGTGTTAATATGAATTGTTAGACAAATACATGTTGTGTGCTACAAGTGCCTAATTAGAATCTCTGCCTTTTGCAATAAAATATAGATTGTTTCCAGTAAAATAAAAAGTTTTTAAAATTAAAGCATTTTTTAATTTAATTATGCATATTTTTACTTATATTTTTAAATTTAAAGAATTCAAAATGAGCCCATTGCTTGTTTAACAAAAATACTAAAATATCGGGTGGTCAAAGACTTTTTACTGGCAGTGTTTGCATGTCCTACCTTTATACCGTCATACTATTATTATGAATGAGGGAATGAGTTTTTTACATGGATAAATCAGTGAAAAAATGCTAAGTAGTTTTCCATTTTGAGTAAATCTAGTTAGTGCAGAAGAACAAGCATTGATACAAACCCACATGCGCACACAAACTCTTTAACTGTCATGTGTCATGTCCAGGATGCAGTCCCTTCAAGTGTCTCCAGAGGCAATCGACTTTCTTGCATGAAACATCTCGGGACAGGGGGTCACCAGTGAATATCAGTCTCACACACCAGTGATCATGGCATCGATCTTTCTTATCCGGCCCTTGACCTTGGCTTCAAAAACATACACTGTTTCTCTCTTCTGCACTCCTCCTGTCCTTCCTCAGCTGGGCCTGGGTGTATAGGTTGCTAGTTGTGTAAGTTTGTATATTTGTATTTTTGTATTTTATTCAATTCAGTTCAATTCAACACATTAAATTCAACAAGTTGAATAATGGTTATATATCATTCTGTCAGAATATTTTGTTGTTCTACTGTCTAAATTGATAATCATGTTTATTAGTACCTCTGCTTAAGGGTAAAGTTTTTAATTTGTCTAAATTTTAATATGTCAAGTAGAAATCTGACCATTTCCCTCATAATGTAGTGGGGTAGAAATGAAAGTTTCCTCAACCAAATTTTCTTGAGAAAAGTACTGATATTTGGAAAAGCTTCTTAAATCAAATAAAGCCGTAGATGCACTATGGGATATTGTGTGTGGGTTTGTGTGTGTGTGTGTGTGTGTGTGTGTGTGTGTGTGTGTGTGATAGAGAGAGCGGAGAATCGAGGGCTGAGGGTAGGAATCCTGAGAGAGGGAGGAGAGATGGAGAGGTCTTCACCAGACGCACAGCTGTCGGCTCAGGTTAGTGCTAGCCAGTGGCAAAGCAGGATAAATAAGTCAAGAAGAGTCAGACAGGCTTCATGTTAAATGTAGAAGGGCTAACAGATCAAACTACCAGCCCAGCTCACCTAGTGTGTATCTGTGTGAGCTAGCTTGACACCCTTGCATACACACACTTGAACATTTTAACACATGGGCAAAGATAAACAGTTACAAATAGGTCACTGCCTCTTGCATACGTAAAAAAAGACGTACACAATCAAATTTCAACCTCAAAACCAATATGCATGGTGAAAATTAATAAAGTAATATTAAAAGGAAAATTCAAAAGAATAAATATTTATACCTAATAAGTAAAGACATCTGCTTGTTCTTTGCATATTCTGAAATGTATATTCTTTATATATTTAAAATATATACTGTACACACACACACACACACACACAGACTGGGCCATGCTCTACTGGCATGTGCTAATTGTTAGCTCAGCGGGACGGGGAACAGTTCTGCTGTAATGTGGTGTAGAGTGCTCCCAGCCTCAGGACCCCAGAGAGCGCCCTCCAACCTCCCTGTCAGCTACTGTTAGATCACACAACCATGGCCACAAACACATAAGACGTCTTACCCACACACACATTTCCAAAACGCACCTTACACATCCTTATATTGCTACATACTGCAATGGTGATTTTTGCCTTACACTGGTGATTAGGTGATATGCCATGGTTACAGACTGGCCTGCATTATATTGATCAGAAATAACTGGGCTTTTTTTTTTAGGACCACGCCAATGCCATGCCTTATCAACAAGCCCACAAAAAACTTATCTGGAATCTGAGATCAGTCAGAATGTGCACAGAACACAATAAATAGAAACTGTGGTTTGTTAGAGGGCTTATTTGCATATTGCAGGCTTCTGCAAAATCAGTATTGCAAGAGCCAATACAATATATACAGTATATACAGTATTAGCGGTGGAACAGAATGAAAAGTCCATAGTATGATATTGGTAATACCACTGTTTTTTGCACTACAGATTTGCATTTTCAAAGGAGGATTACATTAAAGGACATATAACACTGCCCCTATTAAATTAACAGGGCACCTATTAAATTATTTTGTTAGGAAAACTGCTAGAATTAGTTAAAAGGACAGTCTTATTTTTTAAAAGGATTAGTTATTTCTCAAAACAATGTAGAAATGTCCTCTGCTTTTCACCTGGTATATTAGTTCTTGAAAATATAGGCACTCCTGTTTTAAATAGCTTGCAGCATTTTTGCTGTACATAAAAAATAACCATTTTTTGACGTTGATATCTATCTACAGCATAATGTTAATGATATAATTATTTCCGCTTTCCTAATTATCATACTAGTATACCTTAATAACATATAAAGGCCTTCTCACTGCAGTATGAATACTAGCATTAGATCAGTGTTTTCCAAACCATCCCCGGACCCCCGAGCGGGTCCACATGTTTGCTCTCTCCCAGCTCCCAACACACTTAAACCAGGTATTCTTGATGGCTTGGTACAGGTGTGGTGGGAGCTGGCAGAGTGCAAAAATGTGAACCATGCTGGGGGGAACCAAAGACCTGGTTTGGGAAACACTGCAACAAATTAACAGTATTGTTAATGTGGCCAGTCACAACATACAATAAAATAGAAAATAATAGATTGGATCTTAATGTTGGGTGATATTTTGTTCTTCATATCTATTTTTCTTGCAATATTTTCAGTGAAGCAACAGCCGGTTGATTTTGCAGTGACACAGTCTTGATCTAGGTGACGATTATACTCAGCCTCCTCGTCTATTTTGTCCCATTGCATATTTAAATGACATCATCAATTATAAAACAGACTCTATCAGTAACAGCAGCAGCTAGGACCAGGAGACACATCACATCTATGATCCTATGACTGATATGGGAACACTCACACACACACACACATACACAAACTCTTAAAAGCAGAGGTCATTCTGTATTACTAATTTAAAAGCTAGCCTCTTTAACACATTTATGTTCACAATGATTTTTTTTTTTTATTTCCCTTCAGCTGCTCTCAGAGCTCAATTGAAAACAAACAACGAAATCAGTCAACTATTTGGCTACAGAGTCAATTTTCTCAATGTACTTTTTTAAAATTTTACTCCAAAAAGGGTAATTTTTTGCATGTAGAATTATTTTAAAAAGTAACCCTTTTTGGACCAAAGACTAGAAAAATACAATGGCTCCCAGATTTAAAAAAAATAATAATAAAAAAACTACAAGGGGTCTTTCCAAAATCTCTACTTTGGCGATACCTCTTACGGTGATTGGAAGAATAAGTCAGTATGTGTAGCAGTCAGGCTGGTGCTCTTTTTTCAAAAACCTGGGTTCACTTAAATAAACAAATCCAGCTTGTTTGCTCATGGAAATCGATGAGCATCAAAAGTCCGGGAAAGTCAGAGGTGGCATGGTGTATGCTCAGGGGAAAGACAGCATGACTCTCTTAAATGATTTTTTTCCGCATGAGCTCCCTCTGAGAGAAACTTTGAAAATTAGAACACAAGGGCAATGTTAAGATCTTCATTATGGAATAATGTTCAGGCCTTTGGGGTCACCTTGACATAGTCATAGCTGGACTATGGATTATACACTGATGTCTCTAGCTCTTGTTACTCAGGACGTTTAGAGGACTTGTCACCAGTAGGCCCTATAAATGATTTCCAAATAAGGCAACCAAAGCCACTAGGTGGTGCTGCTATGATTCAAAAACACATCTCAGGGTCCAAGTCCTGGTCAAAGTCCTTATCTTGGGTCAGCTTTCTCATCTATAATTATATTGCCTGAAGGAAAATCCAGATCTCAGAGTGTTTACATCACTGTAAAACCATTAAATGTTGAATATTATATATTGTATGTATATATATATTAACTTTACTATTTGTTTTTTTCTCTTGTCACCTACATGGATTTCCACATACAGGAGATCTGATGCATCAAGCAACCCTCAATGTCCATAAATAGACTGCTTGTCTTCCTGCCATCTGTCAATAACCAGAGGATCCAGACCTGCTACAGTTTCAGCTACAGTTCCCATCTCCGAATCATCAAGCTGCGGACCCCCACACACTCTCAATCCCTTACTCAAATGTGTCTACTCCTGCCTCATACTCTGCGAAACTGTGAATCTTCAGTCCTATCATCCACTATGGTTCATTGGTCAGCTGTTATTGTACTTACTCATTTATAATGTATTTGTGTGTCACTATATATTGGATATGCCATGAGACTACAAAAACCTTTACATGTACTGTACAGCTGAGCATAAGTATGATGATAATTAACTTGAAATCCAATTTTCTATATAAAATATATTAAGTTGGTACATAATGTGAGGAGAAGTACACTTATTTTTCTAATATGCTCTCTCTTTATGCAGTGGTGGCTCAGTGGTTAAGGTAGTGAGCGAGTGATCGGAAGATTGTGGGTTCAAATCCCAGGGCTGCTAGAGAACCAGTATGGGGCTCTTGAGCAAGAACCTCGATCCTTAACTGCTTAGATTGTTTCCAATATGTGCTATAAGTCTCTTTGGTTAAAAGCATCTAAATATAATGTAAATATTCTATATATACCATGAATATTGAGACCATATAGAAGATGGTCTGGTGGGCATCTGATTAAAGGGATTAAAGCTACTTTTTGAGGTCCTAATACTCAGAAATTCATATTTCCTCCTATGTAACATTAAATGCATGGCATGTAATATTAAATTGTAATGAAATCCCTCTTGTAATTAAGTGTCATTAGGGAAACCAAAAGAACATGCGAGGTACATGCAAATAAGACAGATGATAGGTCAAAGTTAAACCTACCAATGACCTCTGTTAGTGCGGTAATTAGAAAGGTTGCATGAAGAAAGACCATACTAAGTCAATAAAATCAAGGGATCTGGTGTTTGCCAAGTGATATCTTTGCACATTTTGACAGAACCTGCTTGCTTTTGTTAGATAAGACAAAAAGTAAAGCCACTGAAATGTTTTCCTGAAAATTAAATAAATTTTCTTCATTTAATCAGTAATAGCTTTTTTTCTTCATCTTCAGTAACCGCTTTATCCTGGTCAGGGTTGCAGTGGATTCGAAGCCTATCCCGGGAACACTCATGCGGCAGGAAAACACCCTGGATGGGACATCTGTTCATTGCAGGGCACCACATACACACTCCACACAGTCAATAACCCCAGCCCATTAATGAACCCCGGAGCTGTGAGGCACCAACACTACCTGCTGCGCCACTGTGTCGCCCATACATTTTCTTGTTTCTTAAAGAACAATGTTTTTTTTTTTAAATAAAATAAACCGACATATTTATAATTTCTGAAGTATATGTTGCTTGATTCTATTAATATAACACTTTACAGTTTTCCCCAGTCAGTTTTTATCTTACACTAAGTAGACTAGATACAGAAGTGCACATATCCAGTCACACTAGTGCACACACACACACACCCATGGCCCCCTCTTGTTAGAATATTACTTTCAGATTAAAACGCTTTCTAGAAGCCTTGGGACTTTCATTTCTTACTTTCTAAGTTTGAAATGTGACCCCGCTTAATGCTGAAAGGTGATGCTGGACAGTTTTTAATTTCAGCACACATCTTCATAACTGTCAGATATATTTGGATAGTGCATTAATGCTGATATACTCGTAAATATCCACAGTAAAGTAAGACAGATAAATACAATGATATTTGTATATTATTATTTTCATATTAAGCATTTTTTTTAACGAAGGCGTTTTGGCAAGCCTCCAACAGGACACTTCCCTAATGTCGCATGTTGTTTAATCTTGTTACTGTAGTCACAAGACTTGAGTCGCTGATGCCTTAATCAGGTAAAAACATGAGTGTTCGCCAACACTTACAACTTTGTGTTGGCTAGTAAATAATGGTGATTTGTAGTGAGCCCCAAATCACAGAACTTGGCATATTCTATGGATAAAAAAAGTTTTATTATACACATTGCTGTTCCATTCTTGAGCATGCATCCATAAACATTAGTTAAGTTCAGACCATGGGGCCCTTCATAACTTGGTTAGTTTTATTCCATTTGAAGTTATTTGCACATCATCACATATTCTATACATAATTTTAGTATAACTAACCATGTTTAAACCAAAGTTGACTCTAACACAGTGGTAGACCTGTCAGGCTCTCTAGTTATCTTGAACAGCTACTGGCGAAGTTCAGCTCTCCTCTTTCGTTTCTGAATAAGACAATCCCGGTGTTCACACACTCCCCCATAGTCTCCATGGTGATGAAAGGCCCTCTGCAGTCTCCATAGCAATGCTTCAGCAGGACTCATCAAGCAGAGCACAGGCTTTTCAGCTCTGTTATAGGTTACACCAAGACCTGGACTACAGACATTAGCTTTGCAATCAGCACACAACACCAGCCCTTGGCATGTCATGAGATAGAGATAGAGAGATAGAGAGATAGAGAGAGAGAGAATACAAGTGCAATGACATAATAGGCATAAATGAAATGGTAAGCAAATAGTTTGTACCATTTACCTTTCAAAACTATGCAACTTTGTGGGTGTACAATTGCAGACTGTAGACCATCAGTTGCTATGAACAGTTTCGCAGCTCAACCCCACCACGTTGATCTGTGCAAAGGGACCACCATCGGACCACCAATAACCAAATATTATTTAAGTGGTGGATCATTCGCAGCATAGCTGTGACACTGACATGGTAGTGGTATTTTAGTGGATGTTCCACTGATAAAAATGTATCAGACACAGAAGCACTGCTGGGGTTTTGAAGCCCTGTGTAACTTACTGGCCACTTTATTAGACATGCCTACCTTGTAAGTCCACCTTGTAGGCTTACATTTAGAGACAAATTTTCTCATGCACAATTTGTGTTAATTGGGCTCCAGCTATTCATCTGTTAGCTGTATATTTTTGGTTGGTAGACTATTCTCAACCTAGCAGTGGCATTTAGGTGTTTAAAAACCCCATCATGGTTGCTCCATCTGATACACTTGTGCAACACCCACTGAGATGCCACTTGTATGAGTGTCAGTTCTTAAAATGGTCCACCACCCAAATAATATCTGGTCAGCGGTAGTCCTATGGTGGTCCATTTTCATCGATGGATTGAAGGATGGGGTAGAGGATGGCTGATGAATTATATGTATAGTAATATATATTGGCAGCAGTCAGTAATTGTAGACTTACAAAGTGAACCTATGTGGTGGGTGTACGTGATAAAGGATTAAAAGAAAAAACAACATAAAGTGTTAGTACGGTGTCGGGCCACCACAAGCCGCCATAACAGCTTCAATGCGCCGTGGCATAGATTCTACAAGTCTCTGGAACTGTACTGGAGAGAGCACCGTTCTTCCAAAAGATGTTCCCTCAATTGGTGTTTTGATGACGGTGATGGAGAGCGCTGTCTAACACGTCAGTCCAAAATCTCCCATAGGTGTTCAATTGAGTTGAGATCTGTTGATTGCGAAGCACAAAGCATACGATCTGCATCATTTTTATACTCCTCAAACAATTCAGTGACCCCTCGTGCCCTGGGTATGCACTCATTTATTCAGGTTTCTCCTTTAATATGTCACCTGTCCCTATGTGTACCTAATAAAGTGGCCTCTAGCCCTATACTAAGCCAATGAAACTATGCCATTCTCAGATCAAGATCAACGTCTCATGATGTTTCATCATCTTTGTTCCCACACTATTATTATTACCAGTGTGAGGGGGCTGTCTCGTTTGAACGAACGCTTTGCAAACCAGTGTGAAGCCAGCAACATAATGAAGGCTTGGCCAATGGCGGAGAAGGGAAAGCCAGAAGCCCCGCCCATCGCGCCAGTTAGTGCGGACTGCTGGCCGTCAACGATGGAGAGGACGTCGTCTGGCTATAACATGTAGGCTAGCTAACCCAAGCGCCCCTTTAGTGTCTAGAATTTGTAACGTTTGGCTTTTCTTAAGACCGACACTGCTCACAAGTGGCGGTTGGTGTCAAATATGTATAAAAACCCTCATCACGAGAGCCGTTATTTGTTCGGGAGGCAGTTCAAATTCACCGAGTGAAATCAGCCGCATTAGCCAGCCTACTAGCTAGCTTAGCAAACTAACAGCTAGCCCTGCTGCGCTAGCGGGTAGCGACGGTATCCACCACAAGCAGCACAATCATTAGATGTGCAGAGAGCGGGTTTGCGGTAAGAACGTCGAGTCGTCGCCTGCTTTGGTACGTCGCGCCTTGTGGACGGACGATTACATCCTGAGGAAATGTAAGTCGCTTTCCAATCTTCCGGCAGAACCGACAAGCCTAGCTAGCATTAGCTAATCGGTTAGCTAGCGGCGTTTTGTAACACCTGACGCTGTGGCGGAGTCTCTGGCCGGCCAGCTGACTAGCGTGACCCAATTCCTTGAAATCCGCTGTATATTGGAACGGATAGCTAGCTTCATGCTAATGTGATCGTATTCTGATAAGCTTTTCTAAATCCCGCGATGAATTTGTGAGCCATCTGTCGTTCGAGACAACATTTAAAAACGTGACACATTCGCGTGTTTTATAATGGAGATAACGCTAGACAACTCCAGGAGTTATTTCTACATTTCACTTACAGTCGGTTGTTGTTGTTGTTGTTGTTGTTTACAAGCTAGCGTTATAAATAACGCCTGGAATCTACATCAATTAGGCCAGCAAGCTGAAGTGCTCCAGAGCCATGGTTTATAAGCTGAAAGAAGTCGTACCTTACTTCACAAATCCGAGGAGCTGTTTCAGAATAACGACCATTTCGTCCTCACAGTCATCTTAGTACATCAAGAATCATTCGAATCTAAATCTAAATGAAATAAAATCAACGTACACAGTGTGACAGCTACCGAGGCTTTTAGGAATAGGCTTTTTTTCCCTTTTTTTTCCCCTTCTCTTCTTTCCAGCACACTTAACACTGCTGTATGTGTGTTCACTCATCCACAATCCATTGCCCAGTTTGTTTCAGTGATCAACAAGTGTGCAGTTACAAGGTAGGTTTGGTATATTTAGCACATGGCATAGCTCAACTCGGACAATTATTCAAGGGGTTTTGGGATGATGCACCACGTTTTGGGGGCACGGGTCATTTGAGTTTACAACGTTTTTT
Source organism: Olivaichthys viedmensis (assembly GCA_028565825.1). Taxonomy (NCBI): domain Eukaryota; kingdom Metazoa; phylum Chordata; class Actinopteri; order Siluriformes; family Diplomystidae; genus Olivaichthys; species Olivaichthys viedmensis. The sequence continues at coordinate 9,079,732 of JAOUQW010000038.1, read as the reverse complement.
TAGATTGGGCTTATAATATTCTCGTGAGATTTCCCCCGCAAGACTTGCCGAGGCCAACTGTACTGTAAAATGACATTAAAAAAAAAATCAATAAAGATGTAATACTCTTGCTATCATATTTTATATATTTCATCCATTTCACTGTTTCAAATTAAGGGTATTTGAGAATTCTGCGTTGAGATGTATTTTCTGCCTACAGTAACAAAAAGAGAAGGTTTAGTTGTTGCTTTAGGTGTTTTTTTTTTAGGTGTCAAGAAATGTAATGATTTAATTAACCTTGTCCTTAACCTACAAAAAGCTCCCTTACCATTTTAAATGTCCTCTTGACGAGATGTCATGTAGATTAGGGTTATTGAGGGGGAAGTAATAATGTTGCTGCATAATGTGTCTCTCTTACCTGCCACTTTCTAGCCTGTGTTGTAATTGCTATTTGTGAATAAAGGCCTACAAGGACCAGACATACTATATCAAAAAGTAACTAAGCTTTACAGAATGATGTCACTTAAACCTTCGTTTGGTTGGTCTTTGCCTTATTTGCCGTCCGACACAAACAGGCATATTGGCACAGGCACTGCGGGCTCTCCGAAGAACCAAAGATACATTTGAGGGCTGCTGTATCACTGATATGAAAACTGTGCGTGCGGATCCTTTGGGTGAAATAGTCTGCTGATGCCCCAGCCTAAAGAGGACCAAAGAGCATGTCTCACCATTCTCATTAGTTTATCTGTTACAGGCTTAATAGCCATTCCCACGATGATAACATGGAATATTTGTAAAGGTGTGCACACAAGCATAACAGACAATAAGTTTATATTAGTTTGAGGAATCGAGGGAAGCTAATTGTACATCGGTGACATCTTCATGTTTGATTGGTCAGCTGATTTCACCCCCTCAAAAAAGCTCTGATCGCTGCCAATTGATGCTGTTCCAGTTTTGTCCGCGGGAGAAAGACTGGGTTTTTTCTTCTGAAAAATTCACCGAAGGCGAAAGCTCACAAAATCTACTGAATACTGATGGTGTGCTCCAAGTGAATCATACAGCAAATTCCTTGTATGTGAAAACCTACTTGGCAATAAACCTAATTCTGATTCTGATTCTGATTCTGAAAAAGTGCAGAATTTTTTGGGGTGCACTGTTTGAGATGTGCAGTACGCAGATCTTTTCAGAATCAGGAACACAAAAGGATGTGGAAACACTGATGACAGTGCAGCGCAAAACTGTTATAAAACTCAATTGCTGCACAACCTGCAGTCACCTCACATTTAAACACCTTCAAAGGTCTGTTGAGCGAAAACGAAGACGCTGACCAGACTCGAATAAAGTCTTTTTACGTGCGATGCGAGAAGAGAACACCACCGAAATGTTGGTCCACAGACTTGCTGCCGTTTTGTCGAGGGTGCAAACACGATATTCTACATCAGAAACATTAGCAGGAGAGGATAAGGACTATGGCTACGCAGAGTCGTTCCCTCCCCGATAATTCGAGTAACGTCACCCACTCATTTCCTGTAGTCTGTATTAATGCACTTAACTAGCGAACTGGCTCACCACAACTTTGAGTTAAATTACATTAGCTACCACTTTTAGCCTAGTTAATTAGGTTTTCGGGCAACCGAAACATGGGACTGGGCAAGCACATTGGGGCTTTCACTTGCCCAGTCGGCCAGCTAAGGAATTTATGATTTGTCCACCCCTGGCCTCATCTGTAATGTTTGTCAGGATGCACACAAAATGTTTTGTTAGTTATATTGCAGCCTTCTGCTATATCAGGATTGCAAAGCGATTAACAAACAATATAATAAGCAGTCCTAGTCCAGTGCATTATGGTTTATCTGTAAAAGGTGATAATGAAGTCTGGAAGAAAAAAAGAAGCTGTATGGTCATCAAAGGGTAAAATGAGTTTAAAAAAAAGGGGGGGGGGGGACGACACCTTTACACTTCCCAGTTTCATGAAGCAGTCATATATTGATAAATGTACAGATGTATACATTTAAAGGCCTATAATGTACAATGTGTGGAAAAAAGGGCAGCGTTTTGTTTGCTTAAAATCATAAAGTGCAATAAAACTATTTTGTTCGTAAATTGGTCGGATGTGTTAAATAAGCTTGTTTTCAATACTGAGCAAGATGATCATGCAGCCCTAACCATACCCAGAGCTGAAATACCTGATGTTTGCTGTTTTCTTTTAAGTTTTGTGTCTATTCGGTTTTAATAACTACTTATTGTGTATGTTTGCTTAGTCTAAACCTTTAAACAGTAGATGGTCACATTGTTAATGCTGTAATCATTTCAGCTGCGTGTTCGGTGTTTTAGTGAGATTTGCAGCTGCTTTTTCTCCATTGTAGTGGGTAAACTGCTTTATGCAGTTTATATTCAGGCCGTGTTATGTTTAACACACACCGTAGGCTGTGCGTGTTCACAAGATTACATCTGATGGTTGGTTTTAGTTATTATTGTAACTCCTTGTGATATTTTGTTTTATGGTGTGGAAACCATTCTGTCAGAGATTATTATGGTCACTGTCCGATTATTGTTGTCTTGAGATCTCTTTGAGGAGAAAGCCTCTGCTCAGAGGCCAACACTGCAAGGCTCTGTTGCGTGGTTTACAAAATTGAGTTATCTTGTTGGTATCTGGAAACCTTCTGGAACTTGTGACGCTTTTGTTTTTCCTCTTTGATTAATGATGGGTCATGCTCATTGTCTGTTTCTGACATTTACCTCTACCCAATTGAAAATCCCACCAAAACATTTCATTTTTTCCCTGTACTCAGATGCTCGCATGACAAAAATACCAGGTAAACTCGGGAATTAGAAGACCTATCTCATTGCAGAAATCTTTTATGATGTTTTGGACACTGGGTAATGGGCATGTAGACAGTGATACGCCAAAGACGGTGGGGAGCTGAGCTGACTCACCAGCTCTATTTCCATGACTTAAGCAGGAAATCTCTTAGGTTAAACTTGGGCCCACATTTAGAAAGACAATAAACTATCTTTGATTTATGGTCAGTGTTTGTCTCGAAGACATGGCAGTCTTGTTTGCAGTAATCAAACCCAGAGTAAAGAGAAAGAGCATTCGCCCAGAGTGGCTTATTGAAGAGTTTCTGCTGCGATAGAGCACATACCCCCTTGTAGACCCAAAGTGTATTGTGTTGGTCTGATGTCTTTGGAGGCTTTGTCTTATTTGCTGCTTGTCCGCCCACTGACCATCTGACACATTTCTCACTGTTTCCATTTTCTTACCTAAGGATTTCTACTAGGCACATCCCACACTTGCTAGACAGATCACTGGTCCTGTATATTGTATTAAAGTCTCTTTCCACATTTATGTAGCCTGTCAATCACTGGTAACTGTCTCAAATTTAAATGATGCCCAACTGCTAATGCTTTTTGAGCCCCAGCCATATTCATAGTCTATTTTCTGGTACAAATAGAATATGAACTGTTTCAGGTTTATGCGGTTGCCAGAAGCCTGAACCTAGATGACTAATAAAGTCATCCCTAACAATTTATGAACAAATCTGACTGATCTAGGAGGGGGTGCAAAGTTTGAGAAGCTCCAGCTGGCCAGCCGAATGAGGCAAACGAACAAGTAACTTGGCAACACTAGTTTGTTTATTTTTAGTGGGGGATCGTGTCAGATTACAGGCTTTAACGTTAAGGGGTGTCTGCTTCGTGTGACATATGGAAGTTGACATTGAAATTTGTTTTTGAGGCTTGTTAGCTTGATTAGTTTGAGACTTGGTCGCCAAATGAATAATCTTACGATAATGTGCTCCTGTGCTACTTTTATAATGAATAACTTGCTTTGACAAGGTTGTAAGTTGTGTTTTTGGCTGTTGTCATTTATAAAGACCTTCAAACTCTGGGTGGAAGTTGATTTAAAAAGAAAAAATCTATACATCTGTCTTTGACCAGTGGTCTTTTTATCTGCACTACTAATATTTGTCACGATCTGTTTCTTCCTCTGGCTTTGGCAGAGGCCTAGTTGTTAACAAATAACAATGTCAAGTTAGAAAATGCTGAAAATGAATCCTAAATCAGAAAATGGATGACATTAAAGCACAAGACCTTTGCACACCACCTTTAGAAGTTCTTTGTTTGCTGCTGTATTTCAACATGAATCACTTTGTACATGCTTTTCACCTTTTCAGTGTTTACATGTTTATTTTCATACAACAGAGATCTACATTATTCTCATCCTTGGTGAATAATTGAGTGAAAACAAAGCCATCCATAAGCCTTGATTATCCCTCTTTAATGGACTTAACAAGACACAAATCTCACCATGGGTCTTACATTCTTCTATTTGGTGTTGAAATCTGCGTGTGATGGTCCAATGTAATGTAATTTTATTTTATTTGCTTCATCTCGCTGCACTTCCGATGGAAGAGAAGGCACCGGTCACAAAGATGCACTGAAAGGCCCTGTTGAAGTGCTGTTGCCATAGAAACCACTCTTAGCTGCCACTCCAGGCACGGTAGGCATGGAAACGGACCATGTGACAGCGGTCCAGTGGTTACATCATTGCAGTGGCGTACATCTCGGCACTATGTAGGCCTCCTCTGCTCACATCAGTGGAATGTAGAGGGTCTTGTAAGAGCAGCTGATCACCTGGATGCGTAGCTGTTGAATGCATGCCTATATAAAGGCAGGTAAGCTCATTTTTAACACCATCAAATTTAAAACCATTTTGGAGAGCTTTTGCTGTAAATGATAAAGAGGCTATTTATAGAAGGGCTGGAGTTAGCATAGGTTTGTTGTCTGGTTTGCGCTTTACTTTCTGCCTCTGATGAGAAGCAGATCTTGCATAAGGGCTAGTAGTGTTACGCAGGCTGTGCAGGATCTCAGCAATCTCACAGTATGAAACGGTGTTTGGAAGTAAAATGTCAAAGCTGTCCTTAATGTCTGTGACACACTGTGTCTGAACCTGCACATCTTAGTCTTCTTGTTGCATTTACTACAATGCCACATTCTTGAATGTTGAACATGCATATGGTGGATAAAAGTTTGTAAAAGCATAGCCTACTTTGCCAGGAAAAGAGGGCTAATGTGGTGTATAAATTAGCTGTTTTTCCCTTCATTAGGTGCCATTGTTGAAAAGGCCTTCAAAGGTCGGTTAGTCTTCCTGTCCTGACTAAATAAATTAAATTTATGTTTGTCTTTTGCTTCAATACAAGGAACCTTCTGTGAGTCCACCTGCATTCATAACCAATGAGGTATTATTGTCTGGCCTTTTTTAGGGTACTGTGATGCTAATTGTGCTCCATGATCAAAGTGTGCTGAATCCGGAGTCAGGGCACAGGTGTTCAATACACACCACCTTTTTAATACTAAACATTTGTCCTGGACTTCAGTCGATAATATGTTCGTCGAGAGGAAGCCACTTTGAAAACCAAATCTACATCTTAATCCTTTCCTTCAGTGCCTTTTTGGTCTAGTTGCTTCAACTAGGCCATATTGCAGAGTTGTGGATGTTGTGCAGAGGAAATGCAGTTTCCTTTGATGAAAGGTGAGAGTTTGAAAACTGAGTATATGGCTAGAGGCCTCAGAGAACGGAATGGTGGTGTGTAATCCTAGATGAGGTTATTTATAGTTCAGTGGGTGTGAGACGCAGATGCTCAGACAAGCTGCCTCATGACATCACATGCCAGATGACTGGACTGTAGTCCGCTGAGCTGTAGCTGTGGTAAAACCCAGTGTTTGGCATTTCTGATTTTAGTAGCATCTGAAGTATAGACTGTAGGAGTGTAACGATTTCACGATACGATACGTATCGTCGTTTTTGCACCACGATAGGAAAGTTTCGGTACAGAAGTAAAAAGGTAATGCCAGCATTCATTTTGCATTTTTTTTGGTCACATTGCCCCAACAAGAACACAGTGCCTGATAATAAAAAAAAAAAAAAGGCTTATTAATACAAATACTATTCTTAGACATGCGTAAATAAATAAATAAATGTACACCAAGTGTTAGTAGGGAAACAAAGAACACTGATTTTGTGTTTCCTTATAAAGTATAAGTATAACCTTCCGTCTGAAAGGGTGCTAGTGGAGATTTTATGACATGCTTCCAGCAAACAGTGGAATCCCGGGATCTCTACAATCCGAGTATAAAGCCCATTTTACACCAGAAGCGATTCGGCACGCGCGGCCCACCGTAACCCACCGTGCTTTTTATGGCAGGAATAGAAATGAAAAATATGCTTTGTTCACATTGGTTAACATGGGAACGTATCAGAAGCGGGCGCGTTTACCACTTACTGGTGTAAAATCGGCTTTATGGTTGCGAATCGGAAGCTATAAATATCCCTATGGCGTGAGTTGTTTGTTTGGCCCGTTCAGAATCTGCACCACGTGGCTGCTTAAATGCTGTGGGGAGTTGCAGTTGTTGCGACTTGTGGTGTTCTTCAATGATCATTTTTGGTTATATCATATCATATATACATGTTGGCACACTGTCACCGTTCAATAGACCACTTTTTTATTTTTATTTTTTTTCTTCATCTCTGTTGTAGTTGCCTGGGAAACTAGTGCTTTCCAAATAGGAGATGTATGCAATAATTGGGGTTGTTCCAGCTCAGACTTGCTTTCTCCACTCGCCATTTCAGAGAGCTTGGCTTACGAGTATATCCAAATAACGAAACCAAATAGCAGTCCCATCTATTTGGTGTATTTTTAATTAGTTTTGGGTAGGGAGGGGAGTTTTTTTCTTACAATCGTAGTTCTCTTTTAAGAATATATCATGAAGTAAAACATGAAAGCATTCCAATTAATGTCAGTGTGTCTGATCAAAAATATTTTTATAGCATAAACTCTAACTGTATTCAATTCACAGCGCGTATTGTCTCGCAAACCCCGTATCGAATTTTTTTTATATTGATCTACGTATCGTTACACACTAATAGACATTATTAGCCGTTGTGGCGGCAGGCATTTGACTTTTTACTTGAAAGATTTTCTCTAGTTGACTTGAAAGACAACTCTGTGTCTTTCGACCATGATGTTGCTCTTCATGTTGAGAGAATGTCCACATCCTCGATGACGCACTTCTAGAGGTTTAGGGATTCAGCACCTTCACTGCTATGCTTTTTGCAGTGGAAGGCATTTGCATTTCATGGCATGGGAATGTTTTTCGAATGAGTGGGCATTTGCCCGTATTTTTATGCCAGTACCGTCGCTGGAAATCACATTCAGATCATATGAATATGCAAATTGTAAACGCCCCAACCCTACACACCTACCACCTTTCCCTGGTTACCTGGTGTTGCATTGCCTGTATTTGCACATTGGAGCCTTGTATGTTATATTTTATGATGTAATAACACTTGCCTGTCACGTGATACTAACTCAAATGAGATTTTCAGCTCTGCATGTTTCTTAAAAAAATGCGGCAAAACCGCTGCAGTGACCATTTTTGTACCAGTTTGTGGACTCATTACACTTAATCATAAAAGCACATTATAGAAAGTTTAGGGCGATTTTAAAATCAAATGAATTAAATCTTTATTCTGTGTTTTTATCCCAGAGTTGGCTCACTAGGGAACAAGGAACAAATACACCTTTTTTTTCCTTTTTTTTTTTTTTACTTATTCCCTGTGGTGAGTGTAGCCTAAATTTGTTTCATTTAATTTAAGTGCAATATTTGCTGCAGACATTAGTGTCATATTGGCGTTACTGCACATGGAAAAAGAATCAAAAGTCAACAACACAACGGTGATTATTCCTGGGTAGGTATAATGTTCTTTCTGAGACAGGTTAGCCAAAACAGCTTTAAACTGCTCTGTGGTCGGGAATCTTTCTGCAGACTTGAAGCTGATAATAGTTGCATGTTTCAATGGAGGTTGAACATCTAGTTATCACCTGAATTGTATGTTCTGGATTTTCTGAAAGAATTTTATTTTTTTATATGCATCACATGCATGTATCTGATTTTTCTTTTATATAATGTTTGTACTGCCTCTTCAGAGACGCCTATTGGTATAGTCTTGTTTACCTTTTGTCCTGTTAAGTTTTGCCGTGGTTTAGCTGAAGCCTTAGCCTTATCTTACTTCCTCTGTCAGAACTGGAAAATATGCTTTAAAAGTAATTATATCGCAATTAGGGGTGTAACGATACATCGTAGACAATGCAAAAATGTGTTTTTATTTTGCTTTGTATCCCTATAGAGATCACGTTGGGTAAGGAGCCAGTTTGACATGCACAGTGGTAAAAACAGTCAGTCTGCCAAAGATGTTTAAAACCTTGCTTGTTTTCTAGCTAATTGTGCTTTTCTCACGCAGTGCAGGTCATATGCTTTGATCAAGTTGTTCGATAACTACGAGCCATAGCGAAACGGACACAGCACTAATCGATTCAGTTTGTAAACAGAGCTGTCAAATTGTCTGCGATGCACATGCCTCATCATCAAAACAGAGAAAAGCGCTTTTACACTCTGTAGAGATAGCAGCGGACAATGTTGTAAAAATGAATTGAATGACCTAATGATTGCTGTAAAGGCTCAAAGATCCCAGCTTCTGCCTGAAAATGTGGACATGTTGATATTTCTGGAAAAAAATGTAGGCTAATCCTTGAGTTTGAAGACTGAGAATACTTACCTTGATTTTCAATTTACGATATCACTTTTTTTTGTTGTTGTTTTTTTAAGTATGGTGAAGCTGCTATAACTACTTTTTATTTTTTAAATTTATTTATTTTACAATTTTAAACCTCTGTTCCTAGTATTTTCTTGGATTACTAAATATTATTTAAATATTAAGTATCGTGAATCAAATTGAATCGAAGACCTGCTGGGGGGGACTTTTTTAGTTTGCAAAACACAGTGACTAACTACATGTTATTCTTAGATATTTGTAAATTCTAATGCAGTTTTAAATCAAAGCTTTTTACCTAGCCTAATACATTTTCCCCTTCCAAGATGTCGATACTCTTCGTGTTGCGCAACATATCCTAACACGGATCACAGCAATAAGCCTGTTCTTTAATGTTTTATTGGGTGTGAACACATTAGGGCTGATCTTGGATAGTTTGTCCATGCAGAAGTTTGACAGTTCTGATTTCTTAAGGTCTTCCTTACGAGGTGCTGTTTTCATTTCAGACCTCATGTTTTCGGTGGAGTTTAAGTTAAGACAGAAGTCGTAATTTCAAAATGTTGATTTTGTTTACAAGTCAACATTCTTGTTGGTTTATGGTCGGCTTTGTTAGAAGGGCCACCTGCAACCAAGACACAAACGCATGGTTTATGTTCTTAACCTTAATGAGATCCAGAAGCAGAAAAAAACTCAAAACAAATTGTTAGCAAGCATATGCATGCATCCTAAATTTGAACTGAATTCAATTTATGTGCATCATCAATGTTGTATAAACAATAGTTGGATATAGTTATTTAGTATATGTTTTTTAATTTTTAAAAATAAATTTTACCTCTTTTTCTCCCAATTTAGTCATCGCCAATTTCCACCCACACTAGCTAATTCTCTGTCCTGTCGTACGACACAGGGCAGTCCCACACACTCGGCGGTAAGCGCCAAGTGCCCTCTTCCGTATGCATGAGCTCACAGACGCCCACAATTGGCTGGGGCCGCTTTGATCGACAGGAGAGAAAGTGTAATGCCATCCCTCCCACCCAGAGAGCAGGGCCAATTACGCTCTCTTGGATTCCTGGCCACGGATGGCTGTGGTTAGGGGAACGCTTTACTGTTGCACCACTCGGAAGCTCTTTATTGAGTTGTTTAAGAAATTTCAGTTTACTGTTCTATGTGTGCCTGTATCACAATAGCCCTGAATTCAGACGGTCCGTTCAATCCACACTGCACGCACTACCGACGCGACAGTGTGCATCATTATCAAGAAAACTTTGCCCAAATGTACAACCGTGCCAATGAAACATGGGTGATGGAGACAGCCGAAGTTGGGTCAGCTATATTTACAACACAGCTCAATAAAAACGTCACGTGGGACCGTGAACAAACAGCATATGCGTCTTTTTTTTCTGGTTATCCATGAGTATCACTACTGTACAAACACATTTTTATGAAATTGCATTACATTAAGACATCATTGTAGATTATGATTTGAAATAAAGTTCAGTGTATAGAAAGTGGAATTGTGTGATTTCAATGGATTTGGAATGGATTTGAGTGAAAAAAGTCCTAGCATTAGGGCTGGCCCGAACAACATTTTACAGGCTTCGAATACTCGTTGGAGTTTCCAAATGAGTATCCGAATACTCGTTGTCAAAACCACCCTTTAAAAACAATTATATTTGCGTTTTATAATTAACCATAACTTTAAGTATGTTCGTTACTGCAGTTCAAAATGCATGCAGTAGGCAGGCGTTTTTTACTCTTATGCGGTTGGTCAAATATGAAGCTCGTGGGACAAAGAGACATTTCCAGTAATGTTCAGTAAAACTCCAATAAAGGTTTTAAACTACAATGGACACAAATCAGGTACCTAGGGGTTTGTGGATTAAGCCCATTTTACACCAGAACCGATGCTGCCTGAGCAACACTCTGCAACAACCCCACGAAGCTTTTCATTTTACAACGGATACTTCTCGCGTGTGTCAAGTACACGGGGCCGTGGACCGTTCAATTCTGTGTTTTCATTCACGGGTTTAGTAAATATAACATGCAAATATCTGTACTGACTGTCAGTTTATTATAAGCATGCATTGCCACTGTGTGTGATCACATAAAGTTTGTTAATCCAGTAAGATTTTTACTTCTACACTCTGTGGCAGTTCGAACTTTCACAAAGTTTGAATTTGAATTAATATTAGAAAATGATGCGTATGGTTACAAACAGAAATAACTGGATTGGTCAGAATACCTTTGGGAGTGGGATTAAAAAAAACTGCCCCGTGCACACCTCACAATTTTTGTGTCTTAAAGACGAAGCTTCTGAATACTAAAAAGAGAAACTAATACCAATGTAACGAACAAATACTTGAATATTCAAATAATTCGGGCCAGCCCTACCTAGCATGATGAAATATACAAAGTGATGTCATCAGAAGGTGTTTAAAAACAGTTCCTCTATCTTTCAATATTTATTCTAGACATATGGAGACTGTATCTTATGATACATTTCCCATTGCAGAAAAAGAATATGTTGAATGTAATGAAGTGGTGAGAGGTGTATATAGTGTATTTAGCAGGAAATGTATAAATTTACAACATGTGTGGAATTTCCAGTTGAAGCTTGGCCTTGTGAACAATAAGGCCTGTGGTGTGACTGAGCTGGCAGTGTGCTTGACCTGCTTACACTGCTGGCTTATAGTGAGCTCAAAGTTCCAGAATTCTGCTGTTTGCACTAATTAAACCAATGATGCTGAGTTCACTGTGCTGCCGCCAAACATGGCTAACTAACTAACTTTCCACTTTTGCATAAAAGAGCTTGTGTGTTTTATGGTGGTAAATTATGCTGAACTGCATATGCCAAAGGTAAAATCTTGTAATTTGCAGTCTTTTTTGTATATTCTATGGACATGGTAAAGACAGATGTACCCCACAGTTGTAATTAAAGATGTTAATGATTTAACCAACAAATAAATTGTTCAATCAGTGCTATTTGTTAAAAAATGTGATTAATAAAAAACAATGCGATTTGAATTGGTAGGTTTATTATTAGAAGTTGTGTGGAATGTTTGAGTTGTATTTGGAACAAGGTTTTCTCTCAATCTGATCGGAAAAATATTTTAAAAAATTAAGTGTGCAGTAAAAAGGAATGCTGTACAAGACCACTTCCTTCAAGAGGAAACTCTGGTCTGAGACAAATTATGTGATGCTGTGCACAGTTCTTGAGGTTAGCAACTTTGGCGAGACACTACTTGTGCATACCCGAAACATCAATACCTTTAGAGCAGATGTTCTCAGCCGCCAATCTGTCTGTCCACAGATTGTGTACTAGACTGATACCTGAATGTTGATCTGCCAACAAAAGTGATTAAGATATTTTGCCTGTAACAACTTGAAGTTAACATTGGCTAAATAACACAAATTATCACTTCTTAGTTTGGCCTAGCTAACATAGCTAAGTTAATGTTGCATTCAAACTGCATGTAGTTTACATTTCTGTTTCTGTGAACTAAAGTTAGTTTAGCCTATAAAAAAATAAATTATTATTTTTTTTAAACCTGATTTTCTTCCAATTTTGTAGTGAAAATTCCATCCCATTTTCTAGGTCGCTCAACACCCTTCTTCCTTTCGCGCACACAAAGCCAGACACCGCTTTTTTTCCCTCTTCTTCAAACTGCTGCTCTCCCATAATAGGGCAGCTGAATGAGCGTGTAGGAGAGCACTAACTGCACTATTTTGTTTACGTGATTGGTTCGCGCCACACTAATCAACAAGGCAAACAAGGCTGTCCTTCCAACCCAGACAGCAGGGCCAGTCGTGCTTTCTTGGACTCCCGGCCCGAGATGGCCTAGGTGGCATCATTGGGATTAAAACTCATGTTCTCTCGACAATAGTGCAAAGCCTTTGACAGCTGCAACACTCTAGTTAGCCTAGCCAAAGTTAAAAAATAACATATAAGGGCTCCAATGTTGAGAAGTAGAAATTTGGACTACATTTGTTACGGTAACATAACCTATTGGTTTCTTCATTCAAAAAAAAAAACCTAGTTGATAGAAAACACATTTGTTTTGTTTCTTTTAGGTTTGTTGCGTACTGGTTAATCGCTTATTAATTACAGTTGTTAAACAGTCAAAAGACTTTGCATACCTAGCTTAAAAAACAAACTACATGCTGTACCATGACCAGTTAAGTTTTAACCATAGTGGTTAAAACGCACACTTTTCTCTGAATGTTCTGAAGTTTCTGAAAGTCCTGACACCATCTAAAGTTGTCCAAGAGGTTGTAGCCTCAAAATCATGACAAAAGACTGTTAATTTTATGCAGTCTCTTTTTTTTCCTTTTTTTTTTTGGTATAGTTTTGGTGTTTTGTGTGACTCATATTTAGGAGCCTTTTAAATGCGTTTGTGTATAAATATGCAATTCTGTTTAAAGTATCAGTGGTGGACACTGTGTCCTCCAGTAACCCTCACACCTCGTCTTGTTCAACCCTGCAGCAAAGCAGCACAACATACTCAACTCAAAATGCCTACATTAATTTTTTTTTTCTTCCCAGCTTTGTTTCACCTGGCAAGTGGGAATATGTCTAGACAGCCCGTGTACACTGAAGCTTTACAGAGCGCAAATCTTGTCATTCTGCTGCATGAGACGTTTAATCTCTTTTACAGCAATCCCAGCAATCACTTCAGGTGCACTGCCAGTTCTGAATGGACAGAACAACTGCTGGAGAGAAAAGCAGATGCTTCAGACACTAATAAGGTTCCCACAGAATTGAGTGATTGAACAATCCAGAGCCTTTTCAGCTTTTTAGTGAGTCTCCTTCAGAACATATTAAATAGATTTTTCCAGGAATTCAGATGTCTATAAGATGGTAAATATTGACACTTTTTCAACAGCACAGTTCTTAACACTTTTTAAAAGTTAAAGTAGCTCTGCAGAAGGGAGTAGGATTATCAGACTTGTGTGTTAATTTTCGGTAGGTACACCCACGCAATGGTTTCAGAGCCAAGAACCTCAACATGTTTTTCACTCTGAGCTTTTCAGTTTGGCGTTAATAGAATACCGTCTGTTGGGAAGCAAGTCTAATCCTTATATATACATGTTCAATGCGGTTTCAAGCGCAGTGTGGGAGGTTCTGGGCCATGTGTGGTAGGCATTTCTTGTAATTCTCATTAGGATCACTAACTCTGAGGATACACAAGGGATGCTTAAATAAAATTAACAATGCGCTGTCCTTTCCAAGAAGTCAGTTCTGGTTTGTTTTTAAGATGTGATAAAGATGTTTTTAGGTAGCTGACTGACCAAGATGCCAGGGTAAACATTTAATAAGCACATAATACAGAAAAAGCACTAATACATCTTCTAGGCTGAAACATTTTTAGTGGTAGTCAAAAACGAATATTTCTGGGGTTTTAATTTATAAAAAAAATTATAAACATAGCCTATTATTACAGTCTTACAAATCAGGCTCTATCTAAAATTTCACATCTGTTGTATGGTCCACCACGGGGGGTGAGGGGAGAACGCACATCTGCAGTGCTCGTGGGTCAGAGTCCAGCCCAGTTTGGTGATTTCCCTCCTCCAACAATCCTGATTCAACTCCTTTCCTATCCACTACCTGTCCACCTCTGGCCTAATCATTCTGTGAGTAGAATGAGGTTTTGTTGGATGCTTGTCGGTCTGTCCTGAATGTGAACAATTTTGGGGAGCTAGTTACAAGACCAAATTTGTTTGGAGATGTTTGTTCTGGCAAGCTCAACCTTTGTTACAGATGTTGGGAAGTCCATGTGGCTGTTGGTTAGAGCTGTGCTGATACTGCGATTAATCACTGAGACGAGATTCTGTTTATGATTTTGCATTGATACTTTGAACCATCGTATCAATATTTTATTTTTCTGTGTTCATGCCCATTGCCATTACATCATGCACTGATGATGGCAGTGGCTATGAAAGGCTATTGAATCTTGTAAGTCTTCATGTGTAGCAGTGGGTTTTTCAGCCTGTGGGCTGCCCTGTAATTGCTTTTTTTTTAATGGTTGGTCCTGACTTGTTGCCTGCGGCAGCTTTTGTGGTCAGTTGTGTGGGCTGTAAGTTGTAAAAGGTTGGGAACCTCTGGCCTGTAGCTTCTATATCTTCGATATATAAATAATGCTGTTTGTAAGCTGGGCCACACCATAATAAAATATACTGGAAACACGACACATCTTGGAGCTCGTCTATCCATGCATCATCATGAGGTATTTACACAGGCCATAATGACCCAATGTCAGCCAAGAGTTGACCGTGTTCGGTGTAAAATTAACACCCTGATTCTGATTGTGCAAAAAAAAACAAAAAAACTGAGCTGTAGTAATTCACTTTAAAAAGAAAAAGATTTTTTTGTTACATGTACAAGAACAGTGACATCGGCATATCCTAACTTATGCAGAGAGGGTTAAGGGCCTTGTTCAAGGGCCCAGCAGTGGCAGCTTGGTGGTGCTGGGGTTTGAACTCACGACCTTCTGATCAGTAGGCCAGAACTTTAACCACTGAGCCACCACTGCCCCATTTTTGAGAACGACAGTTTCAGAAGCAGGCTAAATACAGCAGAACATATAAAATATATAATATAATTATTGTATCATGAGCTAGTTGGCAATAGCCAGCCCTACTGTTAGTAGTGCTTAAACTGTTAATTTCATTTTGGAGAAAAATGTAGATTTTATATATACATCCAGACGGGGGATCAAATTTAAAGGAAAAACCTGAATAAATAAGTGGAGAAACAGAGTGCAGGTGATACAAGTAATCAATTAACATCCTACCATGCTCTGTGGCATGCATAAAAATGATGAGTAGGCCCAGTTAACCTCGGTTTTGGATTAAGATGGCAAGAGCTCAACTGGCTCGTGTTTCAATAGGAACAGTGACTAAAGTGACATCTGCATTTAGACCCATGTGAAAGACATCAGTAAATGGGGTTGGAAATTGTGGTGCATAATTCAAAGACAGTAATGCTCATGTATTAGTGCGATAAGTAAGGAAAAACAGAAGAGCAACTGTTCTTCAGGTGACTGAGAATGTCAATGCAGGACGTGATCAGACTGTCAGCAAGAACAGTCCATCAACAACTACATAGAGAGGGATATTATATTAGGGTTGCAGTTCATAAACCCCTCATTACAAAGATGAATGCACATTTGAGAGTTCAGTGGCGCAAAAACGAAAGGCACTGGTCTGCAGGGATGTGGATAAAAGTCATATGGTCAGATAAGTCATCCTTCACCATATTCTCGACAAGTGGGCAAAAGAGCGGTACAGGCCTGAATGCTTGACCTCTACAGTGAGTGGGTTCGGTGGCTCTGTTGTGCTTTGGTTGGGGGGCATTTTGCTGACATGGTTTGGGTCCACTCATCTCCTTAGAAGGAAGGGTCACTGCAACAGAGCACAGAAGCTTGAATTTGAATTAATTTTAGAAAATATTGCAGGTGGTAACAATCGGACACGCACACCTCTAACCAGTGTACACACTCAACAATCATGCTTATTTGCCTTAGCACATTTGTGACATTCCATTGTTGTGTTGGCGTCAAGCTAATAACTAAGTAGGTAATCCCTATGCTGCAAACTATCTAAACTGTCTTTGACTACATGGGTGAACCTTTGCGTTTTTGCATTGTCTTTCAGAAGAAATGTACAGGTTCTGAAAACAAACCAGTGCCTTTAGCTGTCTGTGTAGTGTGTTTTTATTGTAATGCTTTACCGTAATAAAGTACATGTTTTAATGACCTGCTCATCTTTTCTTTGCCATAGCCGACGGTGCGTGAGTCATGGGGGCGTTCCTAGACAAGCCCAAGACGGAGAAGCACAATGCGCACGGTGAGGGCAATGGCCTGCGCTACGGCCTGAGCAGCATGCAAGGATGGCGTGTGGAGATGGAGGATGCACATACGGCCACCGTGGGCTTGCCGCATGACCTTGACGCCTGGTCCTTCTTCGCTGTGTATGACGGGCACGCGGGCTCACGTGTGGCCAACTACTGCTCCAAGCACCTGCTGGAGCACATTGTGGCAGTGGCGCCAGCCGGCGAACTTGGCCGCAGTGTGGAGGCGGTCAAGAGCGGCGTGCGTGCTGGCTTCCTGCGCATCGACGAGCACATGCGTGGCTTTGCTGATCCGCGCAATGGCCTCGACCGCAGCGGTTCCACAGCCGTGGCTGTGCTGTTTTCACCTGAGCACATGTACTTCATCAATTGTGGTGATTCGCGCGCTCTGCTGTGTCGCGATGCGCGCGTTCGATTCTCCACGCTTGACCACAAGCCATGTGACCCACGGGAGAAGGAGCGTATCCAGAACGCCGGCGGCTCTGTCATGATCCAGCGCGTCAATGGCTCTCTGGCCGTGTCACGTGCCCTTGGCGACTATGACTACAAGTGCGTGGAGGGCAAGGGCCCCACCGAGCAGCTGGTTTCGCCCGAGCCAGAGGTATTCGAGTTTGCCCGTGTGTCTGAGGAGGACGAGTTTGTGGTGCTGGCCTGTGATGGCATCTGGGACGTGATGAGTAACGAGGAGCTGTGCGCCTTTGTGCGCGCCAGGCTGGAGGTGTCCGATGACGTGGAAAAAGTGTGCAATGAGGTTGTGGATACGTGTCTGCACAAGGTAGACCTCCCTTCTCACCTGCCGTTGGGAAATTGCTTACCTTATCTTAATCATCAGTTAGTCTGAGTTGTTGTAAAGGAAGACTCCAGCGGTTTTTCAACCTAATCTCTATCTATTGCATCTGTAGCGATTTACCTCAGACTATGATTTCAACATGGTTTCCTGTGCAAAGAAAATAACGAAAACTTGATTACTCACAACTTAAGGGCAGCTGTTGGGGCAGTCAGTAAACGTTCGTCAGTCAAAAGTATTTTGTAAATCAAGCTCTAAAATTATTCATAATTTAAGAGAGGGGACAGTTTTTCGGAGGGAAAATTTGTGGTTGTGTTGCCAACGTAAACGCAGAATTACTCCAGTTTCGACCTGATTGTGCATGAATACCACTTAACTTGAGGGAATGCGCATGTAACAGAGTTGCTTTTTACTGTATTGCTCCAGTGTTCAGAGGTTTGATAAAACTACCTTACAGCTTTGGTAAGACATCCTCTCATTTCTGTCTCAACCTAAGACCTTTATTGGTAGTTGTGTAACGGCTGTAGTTC
>JAOUQW010000038.1:9034956-9047151 GCA_028565825.1 Olivaichthys viedmensis | reverse complement strand
TGTGTGTGTGTGTGTGTGTGTGTGTGTGTGTGTAAGTGTGTGTGTGTGTGTGTAAGTGTGTGTGTGTGTGTGTGTGTAAGTGTGTGTGTGTGTGTAAGTGTGTGTGTGTGTGTGTGTGTGTAAGTGTGTAAGTGTGTAAGTGTGTGTGTGTGTGTAAGTGTGTAAGTGTGTGTGTGTGTGTGTGAGGGAGAGAGTGTGTGTGTGTGTGTGTGTGTAAGTGTGTGTGAGAGAGAGTAATTGTTTGAACTCTGGACCTGAGAATGTAGATACAGCAGCCACTATAAAAGCGCACCTCCTGTGCGGTCTCACCCACTTCAGTGAGAAACAAACAGCACCACAAAATGAGCTTGACCCGAAATGAGCCAGGCGACAGTGTGGAGCTGAAGGAATGCATCGACAACCCGGCTTTCCAACACGACCAGGCGGACGGCTCGAGTCCCGCGCAGCGGCGGCGCGTCTCGGCGGGCGCGGGCACGAGCGCGGGCACGGGCGCGGAGGAAAGCGCGTACACGCAGATTAAAGTGTACGCCGGCATGCCTAAAGAAGTGCTGCTGTTCTATTCCAGTCAAGCGCGGTACCGGCTGCCGAGAGAAGCCCTGTTCTGGCTGACGGTCGCGTGCACGCTGGCGCTCGCCGCTCTGCCCATCGCACTCATCGCGCTTTCTCCAGCCTGCTTGAGCTGGTGGCAAACCACGCCGGTCTACCACATCTACCCCCGCTCATTCAGAGACTCCGACGGAGATGGTGTCGGGGACCTCAAAGGTAACCTGTGCTCTAAAATAAAAAGATAGAGATATATATATATATATATATATATATTGGTGTAACGGGAATAAATAGATGACGCTGTGAGAAGTGACTCGAGATTCTCACCGCTTTAGTTTTTCTACTTGTTTATTAAATCAGTTGCATGTGTCATTATCTGCTATTAGAGCTCACTGTGTAAGCCAATGATCTACTATAATAAATAAATATATATATACACACACACACATGTATATATATATATATATATATATCTCTCTGACTAAAAAAAATCTACTTAACATTTTAAAGGTGTGGTCTGAAATGGTCCAAAATGTTTCCTGTTATATCATTTTCACAATATTACCATGGAATAGCTCTGGATAGGGTTTTTTTTTTTTTTTTTACGCGAAAATTAGCTCCTGCCCCAGGCACAACAGGGCTGCTCAGCTTTGCTCTTTTTTCCCCCCTAAAAGGCACTCACAAGGCATACATAGTTTCAGCAGAGGGAGTGGAGTGGTTGGGTGAAAGGGGGAGATTTTATGGAAGAGTGTAATAGTCCATATACACCAAGTTTGCGCACGCGTATTCAAGCTTAATGCATCCATTTTAGACAGTGACAACTGTTGAGAACCACATCATGTCTGTTTAAACCAGAGACATCCGTAATGTAAAAAAATCAATCAAGGTGTGTAGGACATGATGAGCAACAGGTGCCTGTGATGGTGATTTATATATGAATGCCGTTTTCTTTGCCACCTTTTATCAGGTCTTTCCCATGATTGTTGTTACGTATGGGTCAAAAATGACATGGTAGGCCTACATCCATACCATAAAATGCACAAAATGGAGTCCATCGATTTTTATGAAGAAAATGGCAATAAAGATATGCCTGGACAAATATCATCATGCCACTGCAATATGAACAAAACCCTCATTATGTACACCATAAACAGTTATCTATAACTTTTATGTGTTATTACCTCACAGCTTACTTTGAATGAGTGTGTTTGCTAGACTTTACTTTACTTTACCTTGCTAGGTTTACATTGATAAAGACGTTTTGAGGAAGTTTAAGAATCAGAGTGGTTCAGCATGGAGGCTATGTTCAAACACATGCTTTTGTTCAGGCATCAAGGAAAAACTGAGCCATTTCCAGTACCTAAACGTCAAAGCAATCTGGATCAGCCCTTTCTACAAGTCTCCCATGAAGGACTTTGGCTACGATGTGGAAGACTTCAGGGATATCGATCCTCTCTTTGGGACCATGGCAGACTTTGATGACCTGCTGTCCAGCATGCATAGCATGGGTGAGCATAAATCAAACTGAAACAGAACATGGGCTTAATTGCATATATTGTGGTGACAAGTTGACAATTTTGTGACCTGTTAGAACACATAGTAACGTAATGTGTACTGTGTGACTGTCCCAGGTCTGAAACTGATTATGGACTACATTCCCAACCACACTAGTGATAAGCACATCTGGTTCCAGCTCAGCCGTAACCGCACTGAATACTATTCTGATTTCTATATCTGGGTGAACTGCACTGAGGGCATCCCACCTAACAACTGGGTAGGATAATCCACACTCCAAATGCATGCACATGGACCGATTGGTTTCACTATTATTTCTGTCCATTTACTCTATATTTTCACTTTATGATGTATGTGTATCTTTAGGAATTAGTATCCCAAATCTTTCAATATGGTTTATATAGTTAATAAGGTAATGGTTGAAGTCTATTTTATATGTGATATTTGCGATAGCACAAACAACCTCATGGAAATGTGGCAGCCATGTTTAATGCGTGATACATCCTCAGGTGAGTGTGTTTGGGAACTCCAGCTGGACATATGACCCAGTTAGAAGGCAGTGCTACTGTCATCAGTTCCTTAAAGAGCAGCCAGATCTCAACTTTCGCAACCCCAACGTCGTGAAGGAGATGACGGTAATCGAACACACATACATCAGTATGACCAGCACGACTACAAATATCGACACCAGCATTAACACTGTAGCACTCCTGTGTTGCTAATAGTAAGCAAAAACAAATGTAACATTTTTGGTTTACTGTAAGGGTGAAATCAGTGGTGAATGCTTTATCAAGGTTAAGGTCATTACTGAAGATGGCATCATTTTGTTCTGATGGGAAAGACAAGGTGAAGGAGAGAGCTGGCAGCGTTATGTAGTGGCTAGATGAATGAGCGGGTATGTTGCGTAATACCCTGCAGGCTGTGATCCTCTCCGGTGTATTTTAAGTGGGGGCGAGTCACAGTAGCCTCTTTATCTCTGGCTCACAGGCACACAATGTCCCATCTGGGCCTTGTGCCCACAGCCTGAGCTTGACGTCACTACATGCCAAACTTCTCAAAAGTGGGGAATACGAGGAGAGTCAAGTGTACAAGCAGCTGTACATTTGACCCTCCTCTACGTTTCAGACTGATAGTGAGCTATCATCGGCTGTGCTTAGTGGTGGTGAGAAGGCTCAAGTTTCTCTTCCTGAACAAATCAAAAACACAACAGCAATATCAGCACTGTTTCCGAATTTGCTGTTTCGTTTTTTGGTTTGTTAATGTGTTTTGTACTTACGGGCCACCGTAATTATGTCTGCATTTAGCCCATATTCTTTCATTTAATGATGCAACAATTTTCAGTGAAATCGTGTCTTTTATTGATCCTTACTACTATAAGTTAAACATATTACCGGGCTAACTCCAGTGCATGGTGTCTTGGACTAACATTTTCTTCAAAACTATATTTGAACCCATTATTCCTTCTCTCACAGGACGTAATCCATTTCTGGTTAAAGAAGGGGGTGGATGGGTTCCGCATGGATGCGGTCAAGCACATTCTGGAAGCTACACATTTGAGGAATGAACCACAGGTTAATCCTGACCAATCTCCTGTGAGTCAACATACAATGCTGACCATGAACCAGTTATTATAGTCATCCAGTTTAATACCAGGTGGCCACTTTTCACGGGACAGAGCTATTTATAAATGAAAGTATCTATAGATGAACATTGAATCTCTCAGTATACCTCTCTTATGCTTCACCCATGCCCAGTCTAATGGACAAACCTTTTCATTATGTTTTTTCATGATTTTTCCTTATTATAAGATTTTCTGCATTAGCATTTTGGAGAGCTAGAAATATTCTTAAAATGTGCTTTGAAGAGAAATACCATTGTATGCGACTTTGTTCTCTTTGTGGTTCGGAGATTACTGGTGCATACTTCCCCGGATTTTACCCGCCAGTCATTCCAATTATCCTAATACTACACAATTACTAAGTAGCTGGAGATCTGAGCAGTGCAGTGAGGCACCTTTTTTGTGGCAACCACAACAATAACTCATTGGGAGGGTTTTCTATATGAGCTCTGGAGAAATAAATAGCTTACAATTTGTTACAAGTTATTTAGGCATTCTCTTATTTATGTAGTGCCAGCTGTTAAATGGCACATATGTAAATGGGAATCATCCACAAAATGGAAACTGATAATGGAAACTTTGCTCCTCATATTTACATCCATGGCATTTGGCAGATGCTTTTATCCAGATTGACTTACAGAAGAGTTTGGTTGTGTACTTGGAAAACAAACAAATGTATGCTAGTGCAGAATGGCCTTAGTGATACCAATAAGCTAAGAAAAGCTTATTGAACCAAAAAAACCAGTACAGAAAAGAGCCTTAATGTTTCTCTTTAAATACCGATGCAAATCACAACGAGATGATGTATGCAAAGGGTCATCATTCTGACATAATTCAGATGATTTTCAGGGCTCTCTGCTCTTCATGCACCACCTAGTAATGTTGCTTTGTTCCTGGTATGTCCATGTTTCACACTACAGGAGACTGTGGATACGGAATTTGAGCTGTACCACGACTACACATACACACAGGTGGGCCTGCATGACATCCTCCGAAGCTGGAGAGTAGACCTGGATGAATACAGCAGAGAACCAGGACGCCACCGGTATTCCTGCTTTTCTCCTGTGTGAACCTTAAGAATGACCCTTTTATTTGTTTTTTTTGTTCAAGATAAATGATGGTTTATGTCTTTACCCAAACAGTTTTATGGTGACAGAGTCGTATGACTATGAAGAAATTGAAAAGACCATGATGTATTATGGAACCCATTTTGTCAAAGAGGCTGATATTCCCTTTAACTTTTACCTGCTGGACCTCCCCGATGGCCTGTCTGGATTGAGAGCCAAGCAACTAGTTGAATTGTGGATGTCAAATATGCCTAAAGGGAAATGGCCAAACTGGGTGGTGAGTTGCCAGCTGTTACTGTAGAACCGCTCTCTGTTTATAAAACCACATGGACCTGACTTTATCACGTGAATTAGAACATATGTTGTTAGAATAATACTAATATCATGCTTTACTTGTGAAATTTCCATGAAGGTGGGGAATCATGACAAGCCACGCATGAGTTCCAGGGCTGGTCAGGAATATGTCCGAGTTGTCAACATGCTACTGTTAACACTGCCTGGAACCCCAACCACATACTATGGAGAGGAGATTGGCATGGAGAATGTCAATGTTTCTGTTATCCAGGATCCTTTTGGAAAGTTTGACCCAGTAAGTAAGAAGGCATAAGGAGTTTACATCCTTTTTTTCCTGCATTTTCCATCGTCATTATATAAAAACAGCCTTAAACACGAATTTGTTCTTGTATAGAATAACAGTCGAGATCCTCAGAGGACACCCATGCAGTGGAGTAGTGGTCTCAATGCTGGCTTTAGTGATGGTAAGAATGGAACCTGGTTGGACGTAGGTCCAAACTTCTCCAACGTCAACGTAGAGGTATGTGTTGCGCAATTCTAAAACTAGCTTTACCATCTCTGTTTTAGTGTGCGCATAAGGCATCTGTTCTTGATTTAATGATGCATCAATTTTGAGTGCAACACCTTTTCCACACATGAGGCAATGAGACTATTAATATAACTTTCTATTAAGTTATCCACTCTGGTTGCGTGTGACAGAATATATGCAGCGATCTCAAACAGCAACTCAATCGCTCACGCTGTCTCCATTTTAGTGAATTTTTCCTCATATTATACAGTGCTACAGAGAGAAAAATATTGGCAAAATGTATTTGTATTGATGGTGAAATGTAATGACTTGTGTAATCAGTGGTTTATTGATTCTGATTTAATCACTGATGAATCATCTGTTTAATCACTGATTCTCCCCATAACTATACAAGCTACTGGAGGTAAGATCATTAGCTTAGCTTCACTTTCAACCATGGTCAGTGTCAGTTATGAGAACTTACTGATAATATCCATAAAATAACAGGTAAGCATCTGTATTTTTTATAAATAAAGTAGTTAAAAGACACTCATTTTCATTCAGAGGATAAGAAAAATGGTACAAAAACGTCACCCCCTGTCGTGATTGGCTTGGTCTTTCGCGGTCAAAAAATGGAACAGGTTAGGATGGTTATTGGCGCAATGTTGGAAGCACTTCACACGCTTGCGTCATGTGTGGAAGAGGTCTTTTCTGGGTGCTAAGTGATTACAAGGTGAAAATATTTCTGGGCATGTCTTCCAACATTAGCATAGGTTACCATACCATCTTCTTTGATATAGTGTAATATAGTGCAGGCTGTTTTCTGTTTCAGTACCTTAATATTCTGTATCTCACTATTCTGTGGATGGATTTGATGTGTATTAAGTCCATAATTGTGTCTATTGTGCGCAGGTTCAGCAGGATGACCCTGCCTCAGTGCTGGAGCAGTACCGCACTCTGGCTCTGCTCAGAGAAAAGGAGGTAGCATTCACTCGAGGCTGGCTCTGCTACGTCTGGGTGGATGCTAACGTGTTTGTCTTCCTGCGCGAGCTGGACGGACTGAACCAGGCCTTCCTGGTGGTTCTGAACTTCGGCAAAGATACAGAAACGAACCTCTCAGTAGTTACTGAGCTGCCAGATAACCTCACAGTTCGCTTCAGTACACTTCCTGGGACTCAAAGCAGCTTCTCCAAATCCAAAATAAGAACCTCAAAGGGGCAGGGACTGCTGCTGGAGTACTCCACCAGTAAGCGCTTTCATCCTACCCATGCGTCTGAGTGTTATGTCTCTGAGAAGGCCTGCTACCTGAGTGCCCTTAATATTTTGTACCAGTGCTGAAAATCTAGCACTCGAAAGGGCTGGAGCTGCAGTGGCAAGCACAACTTTGAAGCTTAATAACTGTCTCATTTAGATTTTCCTAAAGTAATGTTTTTTCACTTTGAATAAAAATCCACATATATTATTCAGTTTAAATGCATTTGTTTGTTGAAAAATACTCACAATTATATTATTCTATTCAGGGTTCTATTGACTATCTATGATTGTCTTGCTGGGTTACTTCTTCGTCCTCTTTTTCTCTGTCTGGGTCTGTGGAGGTCCAGCCCCAGTGTTGTGTAGAGGAAAGCCAACTGTCGAGCACTCTGTAACACAAAATAAGCACGCACGTGATAAAAAGAATCAGGATATCATTTGCTGAGGTAGATTAGCTACATTGTAAAGAATGTGAACGTTGAGCTGTGGCACCATTATGTAATCCCATTAACCTGTAAGTCAGTTTCTTTGTTCAGTAAAAGTGCTTTACTGCTGAACAGCTCAGTAGCCTTGTGAGTTAATACCTAATACATGGCCATGACAGACAAGATTCAGACATGGCCAAGTGATGAGCCACACAAAGCTTCTGTAACTCAGTAAACTGTGGTGTATTAGGACATTGTACCATAACACTGTGGTGTGTCCAGCTTCAGAAGTGTAGGTTAAAGTTGTTAAGGAAAAGCCTGTTTATAGCTGATTTCACAAGCTTGCATTCTAACCCTGAATTCACACCGGACGTTGCAGCAGCGGCGCGTAGCGGCCCCTTGTTCAATCCACACTTCCTTCAATCCATACATACAGAACATGGGGGATGGGGACAGCTGAAGTTGGGTCAGCTGCAATTATAACGCAGCTCAATAAAAAGGTGACATGAAACAGTGGAACAATGAACAAACAGCGTATCAGTGTTCCTTTCTGGTTACCCATGAGTATCATTACCGTAGAAACACTTTGTTATGCAACTCCAGGTTGAACAATCATGACATCGTCGTAGATTATAATTTTAAATAAAGTTCACAGCGTATAGACAGTGGAAGAGTGGGGGGAAAAAAGAGACGGGAACGCAGCAGGACGCGTGGGCTCGCGTTTTTTACGTGCGCCTAACGGAATTGGTGTGGATTGAAACACTTGTTAAAATAGAAGTGCATCTGTCGTATGTGACTCGCATCGGAAAAAAAACGCTTCAGAAACACATCAGGTGTGAATTGGCCTTAAGAGCTACCAAAAGAGTGATGAATACATCACCTCACGTAGGGACTGGTCAAAAGCCGCTGATCCAAAGTGATCTCCACCCGACTGAAGGTCCAGCATGACAGCTGGGTCATGCCCTGATTAGAAAACAATGAGAAGATTATAACACAAACAAAGAAGCAAGGTCACACGCAGATACTGTATATTCACACAAGCCCGGAACAACTGAGGGGCAACAGTTTATGTTCACACTAAATACAATTAATCTAAAGCCTGGCTTCGTGACCAAACTGTCGAGTTTTTAGTTCCTCAAAGAGGAGCCACGTTGTCATAAAGATGGACATCAGCACATGCCAAACTTTTCAAAGGTAGCAAACACAAGAAGGGTCAATTGTACAAGCTATGGAAGTCTATTTTTGCCAAAATTAAATGACCATATGAATAAACACAGAAATTGTAAAAAATAATTCCCATTAAAAACTTCGATTATTCTGAAATATTGTTTCATTATAACAGTTTTATTGTGGCTTAGTAATATTTTACAATATCAGATTTTATTTCAAAATGGTCTTTTTTCAAAAGTCAAAATGGCTTCTTTTTTTTCTTTCCAGGTGACACTTTTATATCATAATGTCACTTTTCAGGATGATGTCTTTGTCGTTCACTCAACACCAGTGGGGTTTGACCTGTTCACTGATTGGATAATCCTTTCCTCTTAATAATTTTTCCTGAGTCTAGCAGTGCTGTTCTAGCACATGGTTATGCTATTAAATAATATTTCATTCAATATCTCAGTTTAAATGTGAATTATTTAATTATTTCAAAATGCATTGGTTCAAATGATTACTTATTTCAAAATGCACTATTTATTATTTATATTTAATTTTGGCATAAATGGAATTCCTCCATAAGCAGCTGATCTACCCATACATTTCAGACTGATATAAGCTGCCAAAGATTTATAGTCTGTTCATAGATAATATAGGTTTTATCGTACATTTCAGCTTGACCTCTTGTCACTAAAAGGCTCAAGTCTGCATTAACAGGAACGTTTTGTGAAGAAGCAGCAATGAGGACACACTGTTATTCCCTGTCATTAGCTGTGGTTAGTCATGAGGACAGAAATAGAGCTTGTCTTTGTGACTAAATCAGGGCTACATGACCGCTATGCCTTGTCTATTTCCATCAGCTGCAGATCCACTAGACAGGTGAAGCCAGTGGGACAACCTAATCCTTAAAGACCTTGGCTCTCTCCCATACTTCTTAGCACATCCAGCAGTTTAAGCGCAGTGCTCTTGAAGCCATTGAGAGAATGGCATGTTGTTGCTTTATATCCGACTCTGAAGTACAGAGATGTGCGAACATCACACAGCTAATCCTAAAAAAAACCCTCCTCCATTTTCTGTGTGTTATCAGCGGCATGACGGCGGGTGTCTCCCTCTATCAGTGCGGCTCTCTTTGGGCTGTTTTTCACAAGCCTCCTCCTGACCTTGGCTCAGCCTGGTGTATTGTTCCTGATCTGATATGCTATCTTTCAAACATGCTAATCGCTCCAGCTGCTGGCGTGTGTGATCAGCATTTTATCTCCCGAAGAAGGGTAGCAAGAGATTAGAAGGAGACTTTCTTTTAGCATTCATCTGTGTGTGCGTGTGTGCATGTTAATTAACAAGACACAGAGAAGGAGAGGGATTTGGACTCTGAGGGAATGGGATGTGCTGACACCGTATCTCGCACAGAATGTTCACACACAAGGTGACGTCTGCGTGGTGGAGAGAACAGACTTCTAACAAATCACCCGTTTCCAGATCTGAGCTCTTCTCTCCTGAAGAGACAAGCGTAGGGCTTCTAATCCCACTGGCTGATTTGAGAGCTGGGCTTATAGCCAGTGACCTCCACATTTATTTACATCACACTCCATTTATTCTATTCTACTTGCTGTCCTTTCAACAGTACGGAAGCAGCCTTTTTACTCTTGACTGTCTCATTTTGTGAGATAATCAACTAGCATTCTTGTCACAGTCTTGATTGTGCATGGTCTACACATCTAAATGCTGGGGCAACACATTGCAAGTCGCTGCACAAATCTTGAAAAATTACATTTTGACATTTTACAAACAATGTCTATGAAGGTTGTCAGTTTTCTAGGTCATTTTGAAATGTCAAGCAGTAGTAAGTCAAGGTGACGGAACTTGTTATAACCTAGGAGATTTGCCATTTATCTGGCAGGCTTCATCCGTACTCAAACGGTTAAAGGTATAGTCAGAGATTTTGATGAAAATTAGCTAAAGCTAGCTGTTTTGAAACTCAAAATTCAAACAAATACATCCCCTCCCTTCAGTATTCTCTCCAAAGCCATGTCTCTTAAACACAAGCACTGCTTAGGCCAGAACACTCAATGATAGTGCAAGAAGGGAGCTGATTGGCTGCATGGTTGGTGTTCCACATCATTTGTTAATCCTGCCGTTTACAGAGCCTGGGGCGCCACAGACACTTAGGTTTTTCCTCTGAGCAGATATTTTATTGGCAGCTCCTGAAATGTAAGGTGAACTTCGCCAATATTACAAAAAGTGTTCGTAAAAATCGCTAGCCTCACCTTTAACTGATAAAGCCCCTCACGGGTGGCTAATACAATTCTTATTTCTATTAGGTCTAACAAAGCTAATAATTGTATGAATCAAAAATGGCACCACCATTTCGACAGGAGAAGGTGTTGACTAACCTTTAGTAGTACTGAGGCTGCTGGTATGGGTCTGGATGGCCTTCTTGAGTCTTTCCACATACTTTAACACACCTGACAGAGGCACTCTGCTGTCGTCAGAGTACGCAGTGATCAGCATGGATGGATAGAGCTGGAGAATAAAAGACACAGCGGTTAATCACAACAAGACATCCAGAATGGCACCGGTAGAGTTAGCCTGAATTACCTGAGGAGTAATATTATGACAGGGGCAGTAAGAGGCAATGTTGTCTCTGTCCTTTGAGTATGTAAGGGGGTCACCCCACTCTCCTCTCTCCTCTACTGTTAACGGCAGGGTCGAGTCCTGCATGGTCCCCAGGACATCTAAGAAAGGTGACTAGATAAAAGAACAGTGTGGGTGATCCGTATGAATTGAAACATTTACATGAATGCATCAGGCATGTGCCAATGATATTTCAAGTGTCCAATAACAATATTATTGCCATGCATACTTCAAAAACGTCTTGCATTTCAATCAGGACACAGCTGGGCAGGCAAACAGCATATTTTGGAAGTACTTGCATGCTTCCAAGATAAAGTCTGTTTCATTCAGAAGGCAGCATGAGACCGCTGTCTTCTAAAACTCCTTATTTTGGTCAAATTTGAAGCCAGCATCGTTTGTGGACAATCCCACAATTCTGTATTCTGTACAGAAAGTTCCATGGGTTTGAAATTTGATAAAAAAACAGAGCAGACAGAACTGGAATATGTTTACAAATGTAAACTGCCTGCTAACATTATTAGCGTTATTTAAAAACAACCCGAAACATTTTTCTTTGTGACATGAAGTAGTTTTGAATGAATAAGGATAGTTGGGCATGAAATAATGTAAGGCTGGACTTTGGTTTTATCCGTCAAGATTTGATAGATTGTGAAAAACAACATGATATAATTGGTTGATGTTATTTGTTTTCCTTCTGTGCATGTATGGTGACAAAGTAAAAAAAATGGAACTGGACATTTAGAGCCTGGCAACAGTCACCACAATTTGATCAGAAATTACCATAATTTAAAAAAATATATTTTTTAAGTTATTGATACTGATGAATCATGCACAATATGACCAGGAACATGAACTAACAAGGTAAAAAAGGTTGTCTTTAAATAGCTATTTAGCCATGGTAGCTTGCTCTTTGGTAAAAGAGCTATGCCTATTTAAAGAATTCTGCCCAATGAGACAAGTAGGCTCACTGTAGGTCTGGTCTACTGGTCTACTGGTCTAGAGGCATTTTCACTGACTGACTGATCCCCATTGTTGAAACGAACATGCATCGGATTCGCTTGGGACATACAGTGGGGTCCAAAAGTCTAAGACCACATTAATAATCCACCACCATGTTTCACTGTTGTTTTGATCCACTGTGGTATCAATCTCTCTTCTGTTCATCTCTTTACATAAACCCTTCTG
>JAOUQW010000038.1:8981968-8995775 GCA_028565825.1 Olivaichthys viedmensis | reverse complement strand
GAACGGATAAGCCAGCTCTTTCACTTTCAGACATCTGTCAACACATTGAAGAATGTGGCATTTTACACTCGCTGTTTACAAAAGCTGCCACATATTACAATAACGACATCCACAGATTCATCCAACAAGCATAAGGTCCTTCTTGTAACCATGGGTGTCAATAATTTCAAAGGACTTTCGGAGCAGCTTATGTGATTTTTCTTTCTGCTAGCTGGCTCAATAGCTAAAGCAGAGGAAGGCTATTTTTTCTGCAGTATGTGACATATATGCGTAATGCATGCTGGAATGCTCCGTTACAGTATATATTTCAAGTTACACTGACAACTACAAAGGTAAACTGGTAATGTAGCTAAAGTTCATGTTTAAGTTACACTGTTCACAGTAGCATAGTGCTACATAGCTAGTTAGTCTAGCTGGCTGCCATTTCCAGGTCGCAAAATGTTTACTCAAAGAAAAATTTGAAATTGTCAACGTGTGGAAGCTGATGTAGCTTTCCACAGAGAAAAATAAATGTACATGTCTTTTTAGACATGATCATCTAATTGAATTGATTACCAAACTAAGCAGACAACTAAACAACACTGAACCGAAATCTGTATTATTATTTTGTCAGTTGCAAACTTGTGTAGACAATAATTCAAGAGTTCTGTACATCAGTGACTGCTGTGGAAATATCAGTGTTGACTGGGGGTAAACAAGGGTGCTTGTTTATTTTTTCGTAGAAATACTCAGTGCATATAGACATATAGGCTACTTTTCTGGAGAGATGCACAGCTTTTTCTGTTATCAAAACTGAGGAATCACGTTAGTTCTTTCATCCATTACTCATTCATCTAATTCAGAGCGTAATTCGTCAACAGGTCTGTCAACTGCCATATACACACATTTATCCACTGTCCAATGGAAATTCACCATGACATTTTTCTTTGCCAATCCTCTCTGGGATTGTGTTATTCCTATTGAATTGTGTTATTCATTTGAAGCGGCCACCTTTGTTAAAAAAATATTAATTTTCTCCAGACTGTAGATAGATTTGTTACTACCATAGATAAACCTACAAATGTTCATCCAATTTTGGGGCAGTTTACTGCTTCACAAACAGTAAAATTCCAACAATTCCATTGCCTTTATATGTGTGAACACGTCCTTATAAATAATATGAACACAACTGCCAGGCCTAATTGCTTTGGAAAGCTACCGTTTAATTATACTAGACCTGCACACACATACGGCATGTAAAACCAACAGAATAATAATTTTACCGGTTTAGGAACCCTATGTTGAAGTTGGAGCGCATGCATGGAAATGTTAAAATATTCCTTCTTCTGCTTGGAAACTGATTTTAAATATTCCATTTTTGAGCCCTGCTATCAATTATGTCGATGTGCTCAGAGAAGAACACTAATTAAGTGATTATAAATCATATTATAAATTATAATCTCTACAAGTATTATAAAAGCTTGGTTGTATTTTGCAAAGAAGGTGCCCCTGCTGCACAGTCCTTCCTGTACCCCTACCGACCTGCAACACCCACCACACCTAGAAATTGTACTTTAAAAAAGTATTGTGTAGGAGTATTTATTGTCCTTGACTCACTTTCTGGGATTATTAGACAGCTTCTTTATTGTGTTCTTTCAGAGGTCTGGTTACACAAGTCACCCCATACCTGCTTATTGTCATACAGGACATTATTATAAGCCTGATTCCTGAGTTTATATGACCTTCCACTGACTATGCACAAAACCCGTTTCAAGGAGTTGATTGTCCTTGTCTCAAAGAAACACTAAACAGCTGAAACCAAAACCACAGGCCACACAAGGCTTTCCTTTCACAGCCATAAAGACAGATCTTAGTCTCTTAATCATCTTCATGTCTTTCAAAGAACTGAAAAAAAAAAGATGAAAAATAGTACAAAATGAGCGATAAGTCAGTGCAGGATGAGAAGGCACTTCAAAAACTCAGCTGCTTTATGAACCAAGAGAGCAAACGCTCTTTAATTTGAGGCTATCAGATTGGAGTGCAAGGGGAATTAAAGTGGAGCTTCAGACGGCTGGGGGGAGATATATGGCGCGACGGGTCAGAAGGACTGACCCTGGATGAAACACAGCCATGTTACTGCAAACACCGTTCTGATATCATGATCAGAGAGGATAGAGCTGAGCTGTGCATATGGATGTTACTAGGAGGTGCTTGCTTCTAAGCTCTGTGCCTTATTTGTTTGTATCTATAAAACACATTGCGTGATTATGTGATGGTATGGGCACCCGTGTGTGTGTGTGTGTGTGTGTGTGTGTTGCCGTGCTTATCTGCATTCATCTCCACGTGTGGACTGTGCCTGTCATATTGCCTGGTGCCTGCCTATTTCTTCACGTACAATAGAGAGCTGAAATGCTTTCAGTGTGTGTGACCCTGGCAGGCTCTGTACCACCACCTCCATCTCCTGTTCTGATTGGGCTGCTTTCAGGGCATGAGATTGGGGAGAGCGCGCACGCTTTTCTCCTCTCGCTCGTTCCATGCAGTCCATTCTCTGGGCAAAATGAGCAGCGGCGAAGGGAAAGACCCCATCCATTTTGTTGATGGCCCCTACGAACCTTCAGTTGGCCCCACTGACCCACACCCATTTGCCAAAGCCTCTACTTCTATTCATATGGCCATAATTGGCAAGCATTGGTTAGCTGGTCTTATGGCAGAGGGGCAAAGAAGGTTGCAAGGTGAACAATTTCGTCGGCTACTGTAGGGTGCAACTTTGTGTCACCACACACATAGATACTGCACCCATGTGCACGGTCTACTATCACAGCATTGCCTGCTCCAAAACACACACATGTACAGAGGAATGTCTGACAGGAAGGAGTTGAGAGAGAGAGAGAGAGTGTGTGTGTGTGTGTGTGTGTGTGTGTGAATGTGTGGTGTGTGTGTGTGTGTGTGTGTATATATGTTAGAAAGGGTCAATCCCAACACTGCTCTCGCTTAATGTCTGACAGATGGAGTGACATCATGCATTTTAATGTTTGCTCAACCCACATCCATGCTTGTTTTTCCAGAACGCTCTAATGCTAATGTTAATTTCCCTCTTGTTTGGCTCTCTTTAAGAGTTTAAGTACAGGCAGCAGAGGACACTACAGAGGTCTCTGTCCCTCCCCTCCCTCCTGAGTGTAATGTCTCAGTAAGGGCAGTGAGAGGTGAGGCGCAGGACCCTGTCCTGGCCCTTAACCTTCTGAGTGTACCCTGGTGCCCTCTTACCCATGTGCCCTGTCACACATGCTCCCTCCCTCCCTCTGCTAGACTCACTGCCTTCATTACATTGCTAATGATGTGTTTACTTAACTGTGTGTTATTAAAGACTAACCTCCGAGCACTAATGACTGGGGCTCGCTTACACACACACACACACGCACACACACACACACACCAGAGAAATCATTACTACCATGGGAGTAGAGGCTGAGGCCTGAAAACATTGGTGTTTTAGAATTCCTGTAGACGTAATGCCAGCATATGACCTCTAGGTATGGTTCTAGTCATTGTATTACGCAGCTGTAAGGCAAGTAGAAATGAGTAAAGGAATGGGGTTTTACTGTGATGCAGAATGATGGAGCATGAGAGATATGGAGCTATACTACCAGTCAAGGGCTCAAAGGTGTGTGTGTGTGTGTGTGTGTGTGTGAAGCGCCCAGGAGCATTTCAGTAGGAGGATGTGCCATATTCCAGAAAGAAGAAGAGAAGTGTTAGACTGAGAAACAGATCAGCCTAAGCGCCATGACACACCAAGCCGACGTCGAAGAACTAGCTCCAACCAAGGCCAACTAATTATCGCTTTTCTTCTTTTATGAAAAGCTGCACTCGAACACACCGTAAAGACAACAGCTGGCGGCCGACATGTATTCTGTGCTCCCCCCTTAAAGGAAACAACTCGCCAAACCAGAATGGCGGTGGTAGCCTGTATTGTTTAATCAAAAAAAAAGAAAAACAAAAGACGTGGAATTTAGCATGTAAATGATATCTATGATATCCATAGTGGCTTTGCTCGTTACTCTAAACAGCCAATCAGAGAGCTCTTTCTTCCGCCAGCCACTACCCTCATTCGACATTCTCAACTAGTGCTGATGAGGGTTGACTAGTTCCAACGATGTGGATACACCGCAAAAACTACAGGAGATGGTCAGCCACCAATGCTCAATGCTGTCTGACAGCCGACAGTTGGCCTGGTGTGTCAAAACCTAAAACATAAAAGTTACTAAAACGTCTCAGGTCTTTGTAGTGCCTGTTTTATGCTAGCTCAATAGCCTAGGTCAGCGATGATCAGGGGTCCAAGTAGTGGAAAATCCCTAAACTGTGCTGGACTCCAGCCTCTGGTCAAGATTATTTAGTGAAACAGTATGCAAATGCATATTGGGTCCATTAGGGGGCACCAGCTCATTCGCACTCTCAATCGTATAATAAATTACAATAAATCAGCTCTTTTCTCTTGCACACATTCAGAATAGATTATATGCATAAAGCCTATGCCCTCTTACTTATCTGAGTCATTTCCCTATGACTAGAGACATATGTTTAGTTAAACCAGACAGGACAGAGTTTCCAGACTCTTGAGGGTGTTGTTGGGGGCTCCATGACAAAATCTGCAGTTTTTTAAATTGCAGTGGGTGAGGAAAACAGATTGCAGGTGTGTAAGAGGCTTTGAAGCAGTGTTTGGTCGGACAGCGTATGCTGAACGGCTTTACTGTGCAGATTTAACGAAGGCAGATTTGATGTAGCCAAGGGAGGTAATTGCAATAGCCATTTTAAACTGCCATACACCAGCTTTTCTTGGTCAAGGGCTGTAGGTGCCATGCCATTTCAGAAATAGGATTAGGTTGTGCGAGTCCGTGTTTGGGTACGACACACAGAGTTCAATCTTGCTGGTTTGAGGTTCACTGAAAGGTCAGTGTGTGTGTGTGTGTGTGTGTGTGTGTGTGTGTATATATAGATAGATATGTGTGTGTGTGTGTTTGTTCAAGAATTACTAGACTTGCTGTTCCCTGTTCTTTGGTGTGTTGTGGCCAGATATTACGTATAGGATCAGACCAGCTGTGCTCTGTGCTCAGCTTACTCGCCTCCCGGGAAACCACCTGACCTCTCCATCACTAAACTTTAAGGAGAGTGTGCAAATTCTAAATCTAGCCTACAGGCGCATTCTAAGAAAAGTGCTTCGGCGCTTCCCTAATACTGTTCCTTTAATGTTTTAAAGGAGCAGTTTGTTGTTTAGAGCAGTCACCTGCTTAGGTGTTTTCAGCTGCACTGTGACGTTGCATGAGCAGCAGTTTGAAAAGATGCGCTGACAGAGCTGCACATGTTTCAGAGGAAGCATATGTTAGCCCTCCCCGTCCCCCGGTTGGTAGATATCATGTGATGGGGGAGAACTAGCTCCTGAGTGGGAATTGGCAATGACTAAATATTGGGAGAAAATGGGGGTAAAATTAAAAAAAAATTATATTAATAAAGATTATTACAGGTATAGAAACACTTGCAGTGTGCACCTTTAAGGTATAATTAATCAATTTTTATAGCTTAGTCTAGTTTTCTGGTTGTTGATGTGAACTCCTGTGAACTCTCCGAACTGTCCTTCTAGTATCCAGACTAAGTGGAGAAGGAGATGATGTGAGGATGAGGAGAGAGTGTCAGGGCTGTGATTGACACACTGGGAGGGAGGAGGAACACACTCAGAGAGAAAGGAAGAGGTCAGACAGGCATGTGTTTGAGGAGGGATAATGGACAGTGTGACAGTGTGAGTGTGCACGCATGCACAGTTGAGGAGAGACCGACAGCACAAGACTGGAAGCTGGATGTGTGTGAGAAACCAGAGACTGTGTGTGTGAGAGAAAGCTAGAGAACACCGATAGGGAGAGTGGATTTGAGCAGGATAATAAAGGCAATCTTTGCGCCGTCGGCTCTCTGCTTCCAGGTGTCACGGTGTATGACAGATCGGCTGGCTGGGAAGAGTGTGTTCATCATGTAGAAGAGTACCAAGCGGCACTCTCTCTCTGTGACCCCTCACCTCCGCACCCGAGCCTGACTGACACACGCACCGTGGTAATGAGGGGAAATCAGGCCAAATTAAACCCAATTAAACACCCATTTATTCTCTTTCGGCCTGTTCTTTTTATGGGCTGGTGAATATTCAGGCATGTCAGACAGAGGAATTAGTATATCCCGAAGTAATGGCAGCAGAAATTGTGTTGCTCAAGAACAATTTGCTTAAACGTTGGTTCAGTTGGACTTTATGTTTAGGCAAGAATGGCAACCATACAGCCTGTGAATATGGATGATGTCCTGTAGGTTGGATCTGAGCAGAGCAAAAACAAATCCAACAAGCCCTGCATATATCTGGTGTGGTGATGTCATTGTATAAGATGATGGTATAGGGTTTGCGAGTCAAGACCCCAAATCAGATTCTTTGTATCTGCCAAGACAGTTATATCCTCCTCCCTGTCTTTATCCTGCTACTGCACACACAGTGTGTTTGTGTGTGTGTGGAAGGGAGGGGTGGAGTGCGATTGGCGTCTGACAGCAGGGGTGAGAGGTCAGATGTAATCAGCTAGGCTGTAATTCAGGCAGGAAGTAAATTCTCTCTGTTTGTTTTTAATATTCCGCACTGGGTGAGTAATTCCCTCTGAGAGGGGCAGGGGAGGACAGAATGACATGATCTGTATCTTCCAGGTATAGGTGATGTGGTTGTGTGACCGCCACGTTTTGAGCTTCTGTGTGTGTGTGTCCTCTCGAAACCAACTGAGAAAATTGGTACTTGCTAAATCTATGCATTTGCTTATGTCCAGTCTGTTTTGAATGTCTAACAGGGTTTGTGTACCTTTCTGCAATCTAATTTGGGTACATGGCGCTTGTGTAGACATTCACATTTGCATGTTTGTGGTCTTTCTGTCTCTCTTTAAATCTGTTGTTTCCTACAATATAATGCATTCCCTACATTGTTCACTACATGCAGGGCCGGCCCTAAGCATAAATGAACTACGCTGCTGCTTGGGGCCCCGCAGCCAGCAGGGGACCCAAGTCAATCAATGATTGCACCAGAATGGCTGATTAAAAAAAAAAAAAATGTTGTTGATAAAAAGTTTTATAAATAAACGGATTATTCTTAGCTCTTCTTATAATTGTGCCAAACCTCAGACAAATCCCAATTATTTTATTCTATGGTATTTGAAGTGGAACACATGAAACAGCAGCAATGTTTCAGCTTGTCGAAAAGAATTTATGTAAGACCAATGAAGAAAACATGGAAAGAGAAGAAACAACCCTAAAGGTAGGTTTATTTTATGGCATAGTGCATGGTAGTTTATCTGGTCTTGGATGTACGAGTCACTACAACAGTTGGTCAGTCAGCTAGTCAGTTAGCTAGCTAGCTAGCTTGTAAGCCACAAATAAATGACAGCTTGTTAGCTTGCTACCAAGCCCAACAACATGAACAAAAACATGAAACCGTCAACACCAAGCATTTCAGTTTGTAATCTCCTAGATGGATTGTCAAGGTATAAAAGAATTACGGATAGTCAGTTTGCAACCAAGCAACGTGAGACTTAAGATGAGCTGTCTTAATCACATACATTCAATAAATGTTTTGAGTGTATATACATATATATTAATGTAGTATGTTTACACAAATATGAACACATTTAGTACCGTACAAAAAAAACTGCATTATGTATTATATTTGCCAAACAAATAAAGCGTAAAGCAATGAGCACTTTTTGCACTAACCTGTCCCATCATGCACCATGGAACGAAAGGGGAGTGGCTAGTAGCAGATAACAGACAGAACCAACATGGCTACCAAAGATGAGTTTTTTGGCAGTGCACTAAATGCAATCCTGAATTATTGTTTATCTCACATGCATTTTTAATGTCAGATCTCTTAAGTACAAAACGGTTATTGTTTGAATTAAAAAAAAAACTCATGTACAAACCTACTTAAAAGTATTAATCTTCTAGATTAGAACAGTATATACCTTTAAGTACTAGGTCATAGTACATGACTTGAAACACAGCTATGATGTTGAACACAACCAGCTAACATGAGCTAAGCATGATTAGGTTTGCTAGCCAGCTAATGAGCATAGTCATTAAGATTGCCCATGTTAATGTGGGACAACAAAGACTAATTTTAGCCCTGGAATTAAGCCAATTTCAATAAATGAAATTCTGAATTAACCCCATGACTAAGCTCACAACATGTTATTGCAAGCTCACAAATCAGATTCGGCTTAGAGCCCTCAAAAAGCTAGGGCAAGCACTGGGTGTATCTCTTCAAGTATGGCCAGCTCTGTCACTTTTAAGCTGTTAGCTATTAGAACGAGCCTCTGTTGGTTAGTTTTTTTTTCTCTTGTCTTTTTGTTTCCCTTACTGATTCTGTGTGTCTTTCTCTCTCTCTTTTCTGTACTCACTCTCTTTGAACAGGCTCAGTTGCTGGCCAGATTAGGCCAAGAGGTTGTGTTCCCCACAGATTATAATAGTGTATAATCAGTCTCTTTTCTTATTCAGGGGAAGGATGCCTTGCATAAATGTCAGCAGTCGTCTTGCTCTCTCTCTCTCTCTCTCTCTCTCCCTGATTCTGCTTTCACCTCTCTTACCGTCTTTCTGTCATCTCAGGTCTTTCTCACAGATTGAAGGATTACACCGTGCATGTTAGATAAATGACTTTCTGTGATAACCGAATCAACTGTTAGTCAGTCCCTCTGCCTTGACTGTCAGTCAAGGTCCTCACCATGAGTTGGTGGTTGCCTATGCAGTGCATACTGGGATAGCATACCGGAAAAACAGGCACGCTTCAGTGTGGGTTGTGTACTGTATTTGCTAGTTGATGATGGCATACTTCATATTTGGTAGTCTGGTTGTAGTAGTATAAATTCACTGTCTGTATTTTGTCTGTATACTGCCCTTTGAGTGAACTCTGTCACTCTCCAGGCAGGATATATGTAATAAATGTATTGGCAGTGTGCTACTGTAAATGATGATGACTGGGTTCCATATTCATAGATTATCTCTATCTTTTCCTTTAGCTGTTCTAAAAGGGCTTATCGTTGTGATGCCGCAGATAAAGAAAAGCTAACAGCCCTCATCATGTCAATCCAGCTTTGAGAAGCCTTTATTTTTTTTGTAAGTTAGGATATTTCCAGAGAAGATCAGATGGTCTCCAGCATTTAATGAACGAGTATGAAAAGGCATAATGGCTCTCCACGTTAATGTAATCTAATATGTGATCTTGTCTTGGCTTTGACATGCCAGGTTCATCTTGTCATATGAATATATTGTCATCTATGCAATCCATGTTCATAGATAAGCTTTTCACGTCTACATCCAGATTAAATTGGTAGTAGACTGGGAAGATGTTGGACAGAACATTCTTCAGATTAATTCTCTCAAGTTTATTTGTGCATTACCACTTTCTCTGCATTCTATCTTCTTGATATCATTGTACACACTTCAGTGTGCGGTTCTGCTTCTAGTCATACCTAGCTGGGCAGAGGGAGGAGATGGGAACAGGGACGGTGTTGGGGACGTTGTCACACTGCAGCAGGGTTTTATAATTGGATATGGGGCGTTTTCTTCCCCACTAAGGGCCTATAAAAATGTAAACAAGAGTCTAGGTGAGGAAGGGAATGTCCAGCAGCAGTAGTTTTGATCTTTTAGCAGGCAGGAACATCAGTCCGCTACTGAACAGTGCTGGACCTGGCCACCGAGAGTCCACCACAGGGAGCAGCTTTGAATTAGCCAGGGAGGACAAACAATACAGCCTGTATACCAGTCTGCATACTTGGCTAAGCCTTGTTAGTCATCAATAGCGTTTTGATCTATTTTTCTATCAAACTCTCCTAACCAAATACAGGGTATTCATCTCAATTGAAGGCTCCAGTCTATTACCATTAAAAACATGACAATTGCCTGTAAGACAGCCCAGTCATTAGAGGGCACTTGTAGATCTCTTGACTTTTCTGGCCCACATGTTCTCCCGGCTCTTGACCAGCATGTGCACAGAGGCTTTATCTTCAAACTTGTACTTATTTCCTTCTCCAAAACCTGAGTCCAGATAGTTGTGTTTCCCTCCACTCACCTGTACATCAGTACCATCTTCCCTTCAACACCTTTCCTATACCGAAGGCGTAATAGCCTGCAATAAAAGCGCTGTCTTTAACAGTGGTAGATATATGCCAGCCTGTCAACAACAAGAAAAGGCCTCAATCAGTATCCATAAAGCACCTCCAATTGTGTGATCCACAGGGCAACGGAAAAGGTAATTTGAGCAAAAGAAAATGACACCGGCACAGAAGAAAAACCCCACCATGGTGATTTACGCAAAGTCAGATCACACAATTCCACCGACACCTGGCTGTGTTATTATCTCACAATCCAGACCGCCAAGTTCGTCCGGCAGGAACCATGGGGAGGGGAGAGAGAAAGGAGAGAGAGAAAAGAGAGGGAAAACATTTTCACGATAACAACACGGGGGGAAAAAAAGATGCTACTCAACAAAAAGAGGCTTTCTCTGTTTATTCGTTTATTCGTGGCTATCAATTCTCCCTCCTTGGGTTGTGAAAATGCAACTCCTGGCTCAATTGTTTGTCCATTGTTTCTGGGAGGGCAGGCGGAGTCAGAGAAGAGGGTATCAGAAGAAAAGGGACAATTTGTTGATGTTTGTTGATATCTAGACCACTATAGCTTGATTGCCCAACATTAAACCAGCAATAACAGCCCCAATCATCGCACTTACACCACCAGATGCCAAACAACGGAATTGGATCAGACTTGTCCCTAGTTGACTCACGCTCTTGCCTTCTCCCTCTTTCTCTCACTCTCTCTCCCTCCTTCACAAAATGCTTATTAGACGGCATTGATCCAGGCCTGGTCAATTGTCAGCTCCTCTCATCCACACAGTATTGATGGCATAATCAGTGGATGGAGGCGGTAGACAGATGAAATTTGCTGTCGGTGGGTAAATTATTGGCTGCCTGCCTGTTGACCCTGGGGTGGTCGGCTCACGTATCCTCGACACATACACTTGTTTGCACAATACAAAAGCCGGCATTTTTCCTCCAGCGCGTTTACAACAACACGCAGGCCCACAATCATATAGATCCTATCCCTCATGCACAAAGAGATGGCTGGCAAGCCAGCACTTAGGCCCGGAATGTCCCCTATTGTTCACCGCCTCCAGTATTTGCACTAAAATCCATTTGAATAATTAAGAGGTGGTATTGTCAGTCATACAGCTGCGTTTTACTTGTATGGGTTCCTCACAGTCATTCATACGCGTACACAATCATCCCCGCACAAGAAGCGTTGCATCATGCTCAGGAGTCAAGCTTTCTTTGCCTCTCCTCTCAGCTAAATTCCAGGAGAGATGCAGGGCTTTTGTATGCGCCAGGCTTGAATCAGTAAAGTGCTCTACAAATTGGCTTTTTTTTCCTCATAGGCCGAGATCGCCCATGTGCGCTGTCTTTTCTCCATGAAGCTGCTGTATTTTTGCTGGATCTCTGGGGGTGGCTCCCCCTAAGGGCTCTGCTTGGTTCTTAAAGGCGTTCTACATGTTTAATCACTGCTTGGTATCCGTATCCGTTTTTTCGTGTATAGCAAATGATGACCCACTCAAATGCCATTTATTTGGCAAGAATGTTAGACCGTGACTAAACTTCTATATTGCTTTATTAAGTGGTGTATAAAAATGATCACTGGATTGCATTGCTTTTCAGTGTTAATGTAGTATTCAGTATTCACGGTTGTAAAATGCTGGCCTTGAGGGACACTCACACACACACAGTCGCACAAAGCTTGTACGTCATCTCACGCTTTCCTGCCTGTTACAGCAGTCATATTCTCCGCTTTGAAAATAAGTGGTGTATATGGTGGCGTAAAAGGTAAAAGCAGCGCCTTTTGAAATTATACCAATTCAATGTGAAATACCATGTCTGCTCCAAGGTTAGAAACTCAGCCAGGTAAAACATAGGCAGTGATCTGGCAGTGGGTGGAATCAGGTGAAAGTAAGTTATATTCAGACTGCATGTGGGCGTCTCTGTCTTGCCGTTAGAATATATGGCTTTTTGTACTGGACAAGTTCAAGGCTGAGGTTTGGAGAGAAAGGGGAGGGAAAAAATAAAAAGAAGTGAAAGAGAGGACAGGGACACAACAATAATAAAAGAAAAAGGAGAAAGGGAGATAGCCATTGCTGATCGCCAGATCGCCATGTGTGTATATATATATATACACTCAAAGGTGTATGCCCTAATGGGAGCAATGATTAGGTCACCTTCACAGGGGATTTATCTGGAAGCGATAAGAGGTGAGCATGTACAAGTGTGCACATACGCACTTGTCTGTCCTCGTCCTATTGAGTGATGTATTTTATCACCTGTTATAAACAAACCAGGCATCGACGACAAATTACGCAAGCAAACATATGGACACTCTGATACTCAACACATGAGAAACATGGCAGGTGCCCACTTTCAGGATCAGGGTCCAAGTGGGCCAAATGAGTCCCCTCACCTGAAACACACACACACACAGACGCTGGTAGTCTTATTTTTGTGTCTATTATTGCTCTACTGCATAGACCTGTATGACAGAGCCTGTGACATACTAACTGTGACATATTCTTCTCTCTTCCTCTACCTCTCTCCTGCTCTCTCCTAAAGACAAGTTAAATTAGCAGTCTGCCAGCGATGCCCCACTGTCTGCTGACTAGCCTGTGTTGCCACAGTGCTTGGTGGCTGTCAGCAAGAGCCTGACGACTTAATAGTCTCTCCTGAATGGATTTGGGCACTTTGCCTGCCTCTGTTTACATGCGCTTGTCAGCCCTAAAATATTCAGATGGAGATGTGAAATATTTATTTGAGGGCTCCGCCAGGCCTGGCAGGATCCCCCTTTCCCTCCCCTCAACATGTACACACACACACACACACACACATGCGCACACCTCTCTTCCTGTGCTGTCAGAGCAGATCCTGGAGAATGGGCTTGTGGAGGAAGGATGTAGGAGGAGTATT
This sequence comes from Olivaichthys viedmensis, assembly GCA_028565825.1. Classification (NCBI taxonomy): domain Eukaryota; kingdom Metazoa; phylum Chordata; class Actinopteri; order Siluriformes; family Diplomystidae; genus Olivaichthys; species Olivaichthys viedmensis. Next base: position 8,982,744 of record JAOUQW010000038.1, on the reverse strand, counting down.
CCTCTGGGTGAAGAGAAGAAATCTGAATCTGGGCTGAAGGAAATCTGAAAAATAAACTGAACAGATTCTGCACTGGTAATGCTTACTTTGTAAGTGGCAATGACAGTTTGACAGACGTTTCAGATTAATCATGTAATCAGCATATGCATAAGATGTCCTAAATTGTACAGTGGAAAAGAAATAACAGGTCCATTCTTTACATGATAGAGCTTGTACAATTCTAGGAAAGTTTCCTTTTTTATTAGGTAATTAGTAAACCTAAAACCATTTTTAATGTACCTGCTGTTAATTGATTCTTTTTAATCAAGAGCAGAGAGTATATTTGCCATGTTCGGGAGGGGCGCGGGACTCGCTGGTCTTGTCGATCAAAGCCAGTGTAAGCAGTCCCTATCATCATATCTCTGCACATTCACAGTCATTGTGCAGCGGACCAGAAGAATGACTGACAACTGGTATGCGTGTGTGTGTGTGACAGATGGAGAGAGAGTAAAAGCGAATGACATTGGGAGGGGATTGTTGGCGTCTCATTCTCGCTCTCTTGAATGGCTGCCATGTGTCCTCGCTTATCTTGACATTCTAATCGCACTGCTGGCCCATAGATGATAGTGTATTTATTTAGTCTGTTTGCTGGAATGAATGCAAACAGCGCAATGGCTAGAGCTGCCACAGCCTTCACCCTGTTTCAATCACGCTGGTAAAAATGGACTGTATGATATGTCTCTCGCCTTTTCTTTCTCTCTTTCAGGGAGCAGTGCCTCTGTTTATCTGCAGCTTTT
>JAOUQW010000038.1:8962215-8973260 GCA_028565825.1 Olivaichthys viedmensis | reverse complement strand
AAAAAAGAATGAAGGTGTCAGTGCACGAGAGTACAACCTGGGCCTGACAAAGGACTCGAGGATAAGGCATAGGAATGTGTAGACAGCCTCTTCATCCCCTATTGTGTGTCTTGTGCAGCATTTTTATGGAGATTTTTATGTCGTGAAAGCCGACAGCAGTCGTTTCCATTGTGTGTCAAGCAACGACCTGACAATTAAATGCAAATCCACCCCCCAGTTTTACCTTTCTACAAGCAGATTTCACATAACGATGAAACATTCCCACCTCAAAACTGAAAGGTGGGTGGTAACTGTACATTCCTGCACTGTGTTTTATATGGATTGGGATTGGTTACAGCAAACTTTACGGCTGTAAACTAAAACACAAATTTTGAATTCTCGCAGGATCCAATTTACGGCTTTAATCATTTTCATGTGTCTTAGAGGCGGTTTAGCATCACTGCTTGCTACGTTAGGAATCACATGTTTGGAAATAGATGTGAGAACCACCATTAGCTTATTAGAGTTAATATAAAAATGCAATTCATATCTCAGTAAAGAGAGCTATGCCACAGAAATACACAAATTCACGGGACATGTGCTGAGCACCAACTACTGTTTGGCAATGCACACCCACACAAGATTCTCAACATATTATGACCCCAAGCCATTGGAACATGGATTTTTTATATTATTATAAAAACCAAAACCTCACTTTTGCCCTTGCTATAAATATGTCTGAGGCTTAATCCAGATCAGTTCAGGTTATTGTCAGGGCCATAAGCTCTTGGTGGCAATGTCATTGTGTACTCATTCTGACATGTGTATAGAGTGCAGTGCATTCACATGGGCTCTTTTACCACCACCCACAAACTCATGAGAAAAACAAGGCATCTGCTGAAAGCCGCCATCAGTGGCTGCCCACACACACACACGGGCAAAAAAAAGAGAAAAAGAACAATGTGAAGGTGTTGCTGGCTGACGCCGCTATAAGCCAATGTGGCTCAGGTGAGGCGGGTGCTTCTTTAGGTCTATCATCTGCTGTCTTCCCGTCATACTCATGAGAAACTCCCAGCATGCCTTCAGGGCCATCTCTCGACGGTAACAGGTAAGCCTGTTGACACATGTCAAATCCCTCTTCTTTTCTTTCTCGCGTGTGTGTTTTTTTTTTTGTTCCCCTCCTCTCCTCAAAGTTTTCGTGAACCTAGTGCAACGCCCTGTCTAAACCGCAGACATCAGAAAAACCGCCCGAGCGAAGCCGGGACTTGTTTGATTGCGCTGCTTTGCAACCTACGATTCCACACACACACACACACCCGCCTCCACACCTCGCAAGAACGCACACACACCTCAACCGACGTCAACAATGCCACATGTCCTTCACCCAACAATCCCCGAGGCCTGATCCGGCCTGGGACGAAGCCATGGACAAAAAAATAGCAAGATGCTGATGGATAAAGGAGCTTCCAGATTCCCAGGGCAGGTGTCGGATGCAGGGGCCATTTGATCATTTTACATGTGTAGAGCGAGCAGGAAGACGGAGAAAGCCGTGGTTGCAAAGGTTAGACATGCTCTGTCGTCACATCAAAAAACCAAGCCGCTGAATCACTTGCACGAAGCATTTCAGGACTAAACTTGACATTTGTTGAATTTTGATTGTTGAATTTTGATTTTAATGATTAATTCAAGAGGCAGCTGTTTACAAAGTAAATAAATTGCATTTATTTACATTTTACAACATTGCCTTCAAAAATTAGCAATTCTAATAAGATTCTATCTCACATTCCTTTGATTCCCAAATGCTACCATAACTCCTAAGTTGGGAAAAATTAGGTTATTATGTTGTGTCGCTATAGTGACTGCGTATTCTTTGATTAAGTCCAGTCATAGGAGGGGGGGCAAAGAAAAGCTGGAGTTGCAAAAGTCAGCCAAGAGGAAACACAGTGAGTCAGTGCACCATCACGGGTTCTCTACTGATAATAGGCTAGCACTACTTTTTAAAGGTAGAGTGTGGTAAAACAATAATCACCACAAACACATGCTATTGGTGTCAGAGATATTAAGAGCGGTGGAAGTCCACACTGGTTACGACTTTCGACTACACTACAAGCTGTCTGTTAATAACACTTTCAGTGTTGCACAGTGATCCCTACTTTTGTTTTTAAGAACTGATAGATGACTGAGAGGTCTGCTGAGGCAGTGGATTATATATTCTAGTATTGGCATGGATAAAAGACCTCTGCCTTAAAGGTACCAGTTGGTCCAGTCTAGGCAGCGTTGCATCACACACTACTTATAAACAAGGCTGTCTTGTATTTCCTGTTGCTTTGCACGACAACCTCTTGGCAGCCACACACTGGCCTGGCTGCAGTAATGCTGCTGAGGTGGAGAAGGAGGGGGAGGGAGGGCAGGCAGGAGGCCAGAATAGGGAACATGCACCACCCTGACTGCTAGGACTGCTAGGCACCTCCACGAAACCGCAACACTTACGCAATTTAATCTGTACGAAATACGCTTCCATGCACGAGTAAAATTTCTGGAGCCCTAACCTCCCAGCCAAGCACCATCTTTGCAGCCCATCTCCAACCATCAGAATCCAGGAACACCAGAAATATTGCTGCACTATTCAATTTTAAACAAAATTGATTGTGCTTCACAAATTTTTCACAACTTTATAACGTTTATGCAATTCTTTGTTTTTGACATTTTTTTCGACTTGCACACATGCTGATGGGGAGTTTGGATGATGGCAGGTGTAAAAAGTCAAGCACGATTTCAGGAATGTCAATATAGAACACAATGTGCCGAATCCACCCCTTATGTTCTATGCCAGCAACCGCTATGCCAATACTACATTCATAGGTCTTTGCTTTGCTCCTCAACTTTTCACTGTTCCACAGTGATTCATCAGTGATTGCACCTGACTCTAGATCAGACTCAAAAGCGTTACATGCCAAAACCTTTACGCACAGCAAAGGGTAGCACCTGGTGAGAATTTCAACAATGCACTTTATAATCCTTGACATTGATCAGCAGCCCATCAATATCCATCATTGTCATTTTTTTTAATGGGTTGGCAGGTCTTAGAAGAATTTAAATGTCCAGCCTCACTAATGCCAGCCTTAAGCGAACAAACTGTACACACTGCGTTTACACCTCCCTGAGATCCGGAAGCTCTCTGACTCTTCCAATTGCAAAGCGTGCTGTGCGCGTTTAAACCTTGTTTTTTTCTAATGTGGTCAAATGATACCGATCATAACTGAATCACTGAAAATTCCTGTTATTACAAGGTGTAAATGGGGCTGGATTGCCAGTTAGGGGTCTTGCAAGCCAGCGTATCACCTGCCGCTTGTAACCTTGATCATAAAAAAGGCAAGGGAAATCTTTCAGGCACTGCACAGAATACTTTTAATTGCAAGTGCAAGTATAACTGTAGCACTGTACAGCCCTGCACTGTTAGGCTCCTGAGCAAGGCCCGCAACTCTCGAGGCTTGGATTAGATTCTTCCTCTTGCTTCGGATAAAATCGTCTGCCAAATGAATAAATGTAAACGTATTCTAGTCTCTACATGACTATTCATCCCCACTGGTCCCATCATATTCCTTCTTCCTTCCAGCTATAGCTCCCTTTTCCCTCCATCCCTCCCTCTGGGTCTGGGGATACACAGTCTGTAATTGTGGAGTGGCCACAGCACATAGCCTGCGATATAAATACCCATTTCTCATATTCCTGTGAAAATAAAGGTCGCTATAAAAAAAAAAAACAAGGGCTTCTTGTTTGTGGCCTATTCCAGGTTATTCTCGGAGCCCTGCACCTACAGCGTCCTGAGGACTGCCTCTACGACTGTGATGCACTCAACTACAGCTCAAGGGTTAATACACAAGCATTAACATAGCTCTACACTGGGTGGTCTTTTCCTGGAAGGAATAATGTAACAACAATTTGACATTTTGAAGTCTCTTAACAATGTGACTCCCTGTGTCGTGTTCACAAACTGCCATTTCCATTCTTAAACATTGATTCGTTTCCACAGTTATCAGGGGCTACCAGATGCAAATATGAAAGAAAAATCAGGGTCTTGATTAATCACCACTGCACGAAAATTAGACGACACCTTGTGAATCAATGACACCACTCTTTCCAGTAAACACATATATGTTCAAAACAGTCTTAAGTAATGTGTTTGGCATCTGCTATTGCTGTCCCTAGATGGCCACTATTGTTGTGAGCGTTGTGACAGCTCTATGCTACGCTGTGCACACACCAACCTGTTGACAGGCTCCTTGCTTTGATCCATAATTTTGCCGTGTAGAATATCACCACGCCTGTAGTTCGCTACAGCCCAAACACCTGTCTTATGTGTTTAACGTGTCTGTCAAGTGTGTCACCACACACACATATGCACATGCACAGATAAGGTCTACCTGAGCTATTGACTGCCAACACAGAAACCCGTGGCTCACTGACGTCTAGTCTCGCAATGTTGCACTGTAATTATTGTCGGTTTTTCGTGTTTACAAATGTAAATATCTTAAGCCATGAATAAAAATATCACAAAGAACTCTATATCAACACATAAAGACATAGAAATGCTACACATGTAGGTATACACATATGGAAATGCTTTCCTTACACATATAGGAATACTATACATGCAAGCTTACACATGTAGAAATGCCAATACAATTATTATTATAATTATAATTATAAGTAGAATTAGGTATTCGCAGGTGATTAGGAATCACCTGCCATATTTTATGAACAGTCATTATTCTATCTCTTCTATAATGTAGTAGATCTAATATATCTAATATAAACCACACACCAAAAGGTCTTTTTATAGAGGTTTTGTTTGGTATTGTCACGGTGTGTCGGCGCGGGGGTGCCGACACAAGCGCGAAGCCGCTCTGAATAAACAACATATTTATTTGACTCAATAACGACAGGGTTTAAATTAACAGAATTACACACGCTGCGACAGGCGTGATTAACACACAAACATAAACATAGACACAAACAACGAGAGACAACACAGGACGGAAACAAGCGGGTATTTAAACACTTAATAATCAAAAAACGAACAAGCAAGAAGCTGGGGACATTTAACAGCACTCACGTGACAAAGACAAGGAAACAAAAACACAAGCCCATGGCGGCCGTCGCCATGGCGACCGCCACGCTATATCCCGCGCGTGACATTAATCAGCCACATTGTTTGGTTAATTGATTTTCATTGATTGATTGTTTCAGGAGAGAAAGCTATATATTTTACTTTGTCTTTTAATTAATTCAGTTGTTGAATACAACAATTGACCACAAAACCATGTGATCTCTTTAGTATATAAAGGGTCGTTTAACACATTAGATCCATAACGCAAAAATGTCACATCCATAATTAAAAAAATAAATAAAATAAATAAATACTTTGTGTTCTCAAATCTCTTTCATATTTCATATTTCATATACACAAAATATACAGTATTTCTTAAAAAATGTGTATTTTCCCATACATGGGTGTAGAAGTGATGTCACACCCTTAATGCTGATAAACTATATGTAATATGTACATGAATATTTTTGTTATGAATATTTGTTTGCATTATTTCTAAAAGGTTACATGACACAGCATATCGTTGCTGTCCAATGAAAAACATGTATCTCCACTTTGTGTTTTTTACTTTTTATCATATATGTGGGCAAAAACCTATCTACCCATACCCACAGCAGTTAACATCTAAATGACCAATGAAAAGCTGACAAATCACACCGTGAATTTCGGATTTATTGTGTATGATCAATGATATGAAAAAGTGTTTTTTCGTGGTTCTTAAAATTTTGAATTTTGGAGATACATGTTTTTCATTGGACAGCGACGATATGCAAACTGTCGTATTGATACTTAACTTGTGCAAGCAATCAGACAAGTCAATATGAGTGTTTTAAGAGAGAATTCTAAGAGTATTTAAATAGTAACATTTGTTCTGACAACTATAAATAATATAGCTAAACAGTTAGGTTAGGCCTACTTGGATTCCTATGTACAACTTAAGTAGCATAACTAGAAGCTAGCTAACTTGAATGGTAACATGGATATAACTATGGTAACATCTCAAGATGTTAGTTAACCATGTTGCATGGGTAAACTAACTTATAAGTAATAATCATGGATATTTTTCATCCTCATAGTCACTTGTGCAAAAACATAACTGTAGCTATAGATCTTAACTATATCAAATCCCTGTATTTGTCCTTGAACTTCTGCTGCACGATAGATGCCAGTCCAGGGTTTAGTGGGAACCTGTGATTCAATCATGCTACATTGCTAAACAAGTAGTAGGTACAGCCTGCAGCTGTACAAACAGGCATTTTATGATAATTATTTATTCATTTTATTTTTTATTTTATTTTTCTGGGTATACAGTTATCTCAATTCTGAACTGCTAAAGGTTTTAATAATAATAAAAAAGTAACACACTAGAAGGCAATTACTACAAAATGCAAACGGATAACATGAGGATGATTTTGTATAAATGATGTCACAACCTATGACAAAGCGATTTCTGATTGGTCCAATTTTCACGTATACCATTTTCAGTGACTTTGGTTTTTGCTTTTTAATGGACACAAAATCGTTTAAAGTACATATTTATTATGTTCTTATTTTATTATTTTTTTCACAGTTACATTTTATTACAACAACATACTATATATTCTGGTTCATATGCTTTCTTTCCCTTTAAGGATGGAGGTACAGGAGCCCTCTACCTGCGCTGCCCATTCTTTTCGCTACACCGCTACTTTCCCCCATAATGCCACTTAATTCCCTGAGAAGTGGCGCAGTGGCCAGCCAGGGGAAGGGGGTTGTAATGCATCTGGACCCGCCATTGCCCCACAGGGATAATGGCTCTGATTGCTTCTGATTCCTCGTCTTTGCAAAATACCTCATGTAAAATAAGTGACATTTAAAAGGCATCAAGATGTGAAAGGGAAGGGAAGAGCGTGTGTGTGAGAGAGAGAGTGGGAGAGGGAGCAAGGGAAGTAGTAATCTTTTCACCTGAATGATGAAGACAGGAGAGCGAGAAAAAAAGAGGTCTCTTCTTTGGCCGGCGGGGGAGCGACAGAAAAATGACAAGCCCCTGTGTCGTGAGCTGACCCTCGCTGCTAAGCTTTTTAACTTTCTCCTGTCTGTTCGTTTTTTCTCTCTCCCCACAGAGAGAGAAAAGCAGAGCGAGAGAGAGAGCTGTGTATGTGTGTGTGTGTGGGGAGGGGGGCTGAGCTGTGGCAGTGGGTTGACATTGCTTCTGGGAAGTGCTTGAGTTGGCGTGCTAAAAATCATTTTGGGTTAGATAGAGGCCCCCTGAGCTGGCCCCGGGATATCGGCGCGCTCATCTTCGTTTAGAGAGAAAAGCGCCAATGCAAAGCACAGCCTGCAGGCGCAGCACGTGTCCAGAGAGAGTGAGGGAGTGAGAGAGAGAGAGTGAGATATATGGCGAGAGAGAAGGAGACAGACTGCAGTGAAGGCTAAAGCCAGCATATGGTTCTGCTGCACCAGGCTGGCCCAACAGAGCAGCCTCAGTGCCCAGCCACCCAGACAACTGCACACACACTCATTCATCATTACCTCCATTTGTTTTCTCATGCATACTGTATGCTATGTATCGTGAATTGCACTTTTAAATCTTCATTTTGGTGGGAGGAAACCGAAGGACCCGGAGGAAACCCACAGAGACATGGGGAGGACATGTGAAACTCTACACAGACAGTAACCCAAGCTGAGATCAAACCCTACCAGCTGTGCCACCATGCCAAATGTGCAACAGTGTAAAACAAATAAATACGCTGGACAGTGCACGACACAGCAGACGCTAACTAAATTGGGCCCAGTTAAGATAATAATTGCTAGAGCGAGTGTTCAATGTGATCTAACATTTATGGTCTTTGTGCTGCGATGCTTTTGAGAAACTCAGCCCAGGACAACAGAAATGAATATGTGGCATAATGTGCAAAAGTTGATCATATAATAAGAGATGTCAACTGTTATAAATAACAGCATATAAATGTGCAAATTATGACCAAAACTGTGTGAATTATGTCAAACACTAAACTGTCATTAATAGCACGGGTGTAGAAGGATAAAGAAATAAATATACAAGTCAATATAACATCTGTAAGCACATGAGTACAGTCGAGAAGATGATACTGTGTTATGAAGTATGAATAATGGTGCGTGTGTGTGTGGGATTGGATCAGGGGGTGGTTAAGGTCATCCACAATGCTGGTGGCTTTAAAAATGCAGCGTTTATGGTAAGTGTCTGTGATGGAGGAGCGAGACCTCTATGATGTTTATAGCTTTGAGGTCTTGCTTTCCAGACAGTGATACCGCTGCTTAGGGTGCTCTTTATGATTTCCCCTGTAGAATGCAGTGAGGATTGGAGCGGAGAGGAAATGGAGACATTGCGGGACGTTTTTGGCTAGGGCGGTAGTGTTGAGAATCTTGGTGAGGTCCTCAGCGTTGTGCACCCCAAGGAACTTGAAGCACTCGACTGTCAGCTCATGGTGGGGACGTTGATGTGCAGTGGGGAGTAATCACTGCAGGGCCTCCTGAAATCAACGATCAGCTATTTTGTCTGACCTCAGACAAAGTGTTGTTTCTACCCCATTCCCCAAGCCTTTCCATGTTCTCTCCGTATGCTGACTCATCGTTGTTGCTGATAAGACCCACCATCAGCAAACTCAATGATGTGATTCAAGCTTTGCTTTCGCAGCACAGTCGTAAGTCAGCAGACTGAACAGCAGTGGACTGAGCACACAGCCCTGGGGGGCGCTGATGCTCAGTGTGGTAGTGCTGTATATTTGTTCCTGGCTGACTGAGGTCTCCCAGTCAGAAAGTCCAGGATCTAATAACAAACCGAGGTGCTTGGGCCCAGCAGGCTGTCAGTCTCTGTTGAATGATTCTGTTGAATTCTGACCTGAAGTCAATGAAAAGCATACTCACATAATTCTCCTTTTTGCCCAGGTGGATCAGGGCCAGGTAAAGAGCTGTGAATATGGCATTTTCTGTAAACCGGTTGGGGCGATAAGCAAACTGCAGGAGGTCCAGCAGTGTGGAAAGTTTGATCTTTTTGTGCCTCAGGCCTTGACTCTTGAAGCACTTCATGTTGAATGGTTGAGGCCGGTATTCATTGAGACAGAACACGACCGACTTCTTCGGCACTGAAATGCTGGTGGTGGTTTTGAAGCACACAGGGATTACCACCTGGCTTAGGGGATGTTATATTTATGTTAGGACATCCACGAGCTAAACAGCACATTAACTGGTATGTTGTCAGGTCCAGCAGTGCTGCATGGATTGACTCTGGATAGTTCTCCTGACATCACTTGTGGACATGCAGAGTACCTGGTCATTGGGAGGAGGCGTGGTATACCTTGCAAGCTCCTTGTTTGGTGCTTCAAACCGTGCATAGAAATCATTCAACGCATCTGGGAGGCAATGCCATTATAGGCTTTTGGTGTTATTTTGTAGTCAGTGATGACCCTAATGCCCTGACACATACACTGGGTGTCTCCGGTGTCCAGGAAATGGCCATGGATTTTCTGTGCATTGGTGTCTTTTGCATCTCTGATAGCAGGTTGGATCTTGCTGTCATAAGGGCTGCCTGTCACCTGAGTTGAGGGCAGCATCACAGGTTTTCAGGAGAATGCACTTCTTTGCTGTGTGTGTGTGTGTGTGTGTGACATGTCTAAAGTCTGAGTAGTGAAAAGTGAAAAGGTTACAAAGGCATGAAAAGACATAGACAAATATGTGTGTTCTTATCAATAGCCATACCCCTGTTTTTGTCTGTAAGTCTAATGAATTTGCTGGCTCTCCTTCTATCCAAAAGCTAATCATGTACCTAAGAGGCCCTCTCCCCCTCTCTCCCTCTCCCTCTCTGTCTGTCTTTGTCTCCATCTCTGTCTTTCTCTCATGTTTTAAGCATCAGGAAGTATGTGTAAGCAGTAGCTCATGAATGTGGTTTTCTCATGCATGGTAGTTAAGTGTATTTGCCTTTTGTGGGCAATTTCAAGAGGCCTGTTTTGTTCTTTTTTTTTCCCCTGCTCCGTTGTGCTGATTTTTAGGAACAGTGCTTTAGATAGGCGGTGGTGGGAGGGTGGAGTTCCTTTACTTTATTGACTTATTTTCTAGCTACCCATGTCCCTCTAACCTGCACCAGCTCACTTTCAGTTCATCAACACTTTACCGAATGACCACCAGAGTGCAGAAATAGAGGTCTAAATATTATTCATATGACAATTAGCTGGATATTATTGAAATAGCAAATATTGCTATTGAATGTTCTGTGAGCAAATTTATGTACCCTGATAAAGTTAGGGCAAACCTTTAAGGGGGAATGAAGTGTTGTCCATCAGTCAGTTACAAACAATTTACAAATAATAAATAATCACTATCACCCAATTGTTCACAATAATAGTTTATGCCCAAACTGTACACCTGTCACATGAATATCTGAGTCAAACAATGTGGCCTGAATATCTGAATCCGAACAGGAATGAGTAAGGACACAGGGGTAATTTTGGTACCCTCCAAAAGTACCACTGTGGCATGTTGTCATGGTTACGCTTTAGAAGTAGACCACCCTCGTCACAAGAGAGTAGACTGTTGCTGAGGAGAGTTCGTCAAATGGTGGTCGGTCCACTGTTAGAACTGTTAACACTTCCCAAATGCCCACCCAGTTACACACAGTCTCTCTCTCACACTCACACTCACACACACACACACACTTGCTCCTGCCAGACAGGATGCAGTAAGTGCTCACACATAACCACGTAATAATGAGCACGCATTTTTGTTACTTCGCCCACTTTTACTGTACACGTTCCTGCCCATCCTGCGGTTGTGAGGATATGACTTTATAATGTCAGTATACATATTGCATTACAATATCTGTTCACAAGAACATTGTAGACACTAATGTACTTTAACACAGGCCCATATATACTCACCGAGCACTTTATTAGGAACATGTACACCTTCTCATTCATGCAATTATCTAATCAGCCAATCGTGT
>JAOUQW010000038.1:8937835-8954665 GCA_028565825.1 Olivaichthys viedmensis | reverse complement strand
AGACATTTGGTCCCAAATATGGTGGCCGCAACAGAAAAATCACGTGACTGAAACGCAAGGATAGTATGTTCCCAAAAGCAAAAAAAAAAAAACGCAAAATGAAGCAGCAGCAATAACGATGAGTTTGCATTTCCCACTAAATCACCGTTTTTCAATTTTCGTCTAGCTCAGGAGTGACACATACGCTACTTTTTATCTACACTAATTGGGCATTTTATCAGGTACATATACCATTATAGAGTTACTGACTCTAGTCCATCCTTTGCTATGCAGTTGCTATGCCCCCCTCCATCAATGGAGATGGACCACCATCCAACCAGATATTATGAGTGGTAGACCTTTCTTAGTGAATGTAAATGTAAGCTGGGGTACCTAATAAAATGGCAACTGAGTATACATGGTTTCCTTTTTATAGCTGCGATGCTGTTCTCGTACAACTCCTTGTGCTGTGACACAAATGTTATCAACAGGAACTATGTTTACTGGTTGACATCACATAAGCCGAATATCACATGAATAAGAGTCTGTATCTTACTGGTGAGGTTTTCACCCTACTCAGAAAACACAGAAATTGAAATGGCACTGAAAAATAAAAGGACGCATCATCTCAGTACGGCAGTGTCAGTCTCGATGTGAATGCCTTTATAGAAATGCATGTGTTCATTTTTCTCATCGGGTTTGGTGTGAATAGGCCTTAGTGGACAAAACTGCACATTTCCATGGCCATTTTTCACAGCAAATGCAATTTATGTTGATCTCATGAGCTGTTTGTGTTGTCATCATATAGTTACTCCTGATCAGGATATGTCGGATCAGAACAAGCTTGTTTTTTTTTGTTTTTTTCCACTCAGTGTTTCATATTCATATTCATTCTCTTATCTGTTTCTCTCCTTCTCTTCCTCTCTTTTCTTTCTCAGGTGTTTGGCCCTCTGAAGAGGTGATGGCCTACTACTGTCTGAAGAATCGCCGTATGTTTACGTGAGTCTCTCTTCCCTCCTTCTGTTCCTCTCTCACCCCCGCCCCCTCCCTTCTTGCTCAGGCCATTTGACAGAGATGCGAGGGGCATTTTTTGATTTGCGCACAAGGCGGTATATGAGCCTTTGATTTCCTGTTTTTACATTCAAGAGGCAGAGGAGGGGACGAGAGGCTTATTGATCACCCAGCCACAAGCTGAAGGTCAACTGGGCATACAGCGCAGGGTGCTGAGCCCTTGGGCTTGTGTGTGTGTGTGTCTGTGTGTCTGTGTGTGTGGGGACATTTGGCTGGTCCCAACAAGGAAAACTGCTTTTTTACAAAAACTGCAGCTTTTATTTAAAAAACTAAAAGAGCCAAACGACTTCCTTTTGGTTACTGAGGTTAGGGTTAGATTTAGGTGTAGGCATAGCATTAATTAGCTACAGTTATCATTATGTCAATGGAAGGTCCTCACAAGAATAGTAAAACAAACGTGTGTGTGATTACTTGCCTATAATACATGTGCCGCTACTCGATCCGCTCCTCTTGCCCGATTTGCGAAGCGCATGCGTACCATTGCACCATTGTTGCGCATGCGTACATCTTATTCAATTTTACGGCACTGCTCGATCTGCACCGCGCATGTCTGTCATCTTACGACATTACACCACATTTCATGATTCATCAAGATAACTTGACGTGGAAAGATTAGTATTTTTAAGATCTAGTGCAAGGTATAATAAAATGTAAAATGTAATTTTGCAAGGTTTGTCTCGAGTTTGTATGATATTCCCATAGGATACTCTTTTTTACCATTATTAATACGGAAGTGTGCGACGTATCGAATAGGACCGTAAAGTTGCTCACGCCTGCGCAGTACCGATCGGGTCGCACCAACGCTACCTGATCAGCGTCCCCTGCCTCATTTCCACTGCACATGCAGTGCATAAATCGGGTAGCGACAACATGTATTCATAAGTTTCTGTAAATATTAAGAGTACCCTGTAAAACACTTTCTTGATACATTTGCTGCTCCTTTACTTCATGTTTTTCTGCTCTGTGTATACGTGTGTGTGTGTGTGTGTGTGTGCATGTGTGTGTGTTGGTCGTTGTGTCAACCGGGTCTTTCACCCTAGCACTATCAGGTGGAGCTGTTATCAAGCACTCCCCATAGAGTGCGGGATAAGGGAGATCAAAAGAGAGAGCGGGAGATATCGTAAAAAAAAAAAAAAAAGCCAATTTACGGCAAGCTCCAATTTCTCCACTTGAGCCCTGCAGTTTGTGCCTCTTTCTTTCCACTAGTCCACCGTACAGCCAAATAGCTACCTGTCACTGGGTCGTTGTCCCTGGTACAGCTCATACTAGCAGCTTTGTGCACATTAATTTTTAATTGCACTCTTTGCAACAGTCAGCCCTTTATCCTCTTTTCAGAGTCTCCCTCTCTGAAAGCTTATATATTACACACTGGAGACAATACATACACACAGTACAGTTTGATTAAAGTGGCCGAATGACACTCTACAGTCGGGTGGTGTGTTTCCCGCGTATCTGTGTGTAAAGCTGTATTTAGTATAGACACTAAACACATCTCTGACAATAGTTTGTTTCACAGATTTATAAAAATATTCATGCCCCAGAAAAAAAGCGTGCAGCGTTTACTCATCAAAGTTGTTTAAAATCAGATCTCAGCATGAAAAAAGAGTGCATGCATATTGCACTGGCAGTGACAGCATGTATCAGTTTTATATTTGTTTAACTTGCGTAGAAATGAGTGCAAATTTGAGAGCCAGGGTCGATTTGCGAACTGTTCTGTGTCTGATTTATGACACTGAAATGAACAAGAGTGAAGTCGAAATATTTTGAGAATGAAAGTCCGAAAGTTGACTACAGGGCTAAAGTCGTAATTTTTTGAGGTGAAAAAAAGATGCAATATCACAAGAAATACGATTGGAATTATGGGTATCTGTGCAAATAGGAAACAGCAGCCTGTCATCGAAATGCTGCGGTCTGAGGTAAACTTAGGGCCTTAAAACTGGCTTCGCATGAGCGCACACAACCTTATTGTTATTATTATTGAATATATTGATGAGTATGATGATTTAACCGCAAATAATTGTTATTAAAACTTTAGGCTTAGACAGACACACCAAAGATGAAACTGATTAATACCGAAACCTTTGGTAAAATATGCTTAAAAAATATGTTTACATTTTTTTTTACAATAAGATTTGATCACATTTCTGATCATACTTCTAGAGAGGGAGAGAAAGTGAGTGTGAGAGAGAGAGAGTTGAAATCAATGAGCCCAGTGGAATTGCATTCCAGTGACACCCCCTACAGAGAGTTATTGCACCATTAATTAGCGTTATTGTAAATGCTCAATATTCACACAGTGTTCTCTCTCTCTCTTTCTTTATCTTTCCTGCTCTGCTGCTGTCTCTTTTTTACTCATACAGGGGTTCATCTGTGTGTGAATTAGGTGGAGGAATGACATGTCTTGCTGGGCTCATGGTAAGTGAAAGATGTGTACACACACACACACACACACACACAGACACAAACACGGACACAAACACACAACCCAATCACAGGCAAATGGGCAATTTCAGCATGGATACCCAAACATAGGCACATTATAAGCATCATGAAATGAGTTCAAATACACTGGCATTTCCGCCTCAGCGAGCGTAGACCAATGGACTGACTCCACATGAGCATTCTTACACACAAGCATGCACACGCACACGCACATGCATATGCATAACCGCACACATACACACACATACACACACACACCCTGAGGGTGAGTGGGGGGTTTATGGATGCTTCTCAAGATGGACATGCTGTAGAGCTGATTGATCTTCTGCTGTGTCTATATAAGACCTGCCTCCCTTTATCTCGCCCACTCAATACCCCCGTGTTGTGACATTGCACAGCACCAGAAAGAAAGCCCCCACTCCTCCCTGTCTTGTGCTTCCTTCTCATCCCTCGGTTTCCTGGTCTTATTCCCGGTGATAGATTCTAAAAACCCACCCCCGCCACCCCACCAAACAGTCCACTCTAATTCACTCCAGTCCTCAGTGCCCCGCAGGCACGGGGTATTGGCATTGCCAGCCATGTTCCTCTTGGGTGGCTGGTTCAGAGCCTTTGGGTCCTGGTGCCCATGTGGCCAGCTGGTGGTGCAGGCTCCTGTGACCTGGTCTCCTGAGGGTGAGGGAGAGAACAAAAATCTCTCAGGAAACAGATGGATGCAGTATTTTTTCTGCTCTCTCGCTCTTACATTTTGTCTCTCACGCTGTTTGTTTCACATTTGTAATGATGGGCACACTACAAATGCATGTGTCCTAGTAGATCTCTTTGAGCTTGTGACTGCTTCTGCGCAGCCCATTATGTGACCTTTTACTGGCATTTGAAGGATCCCAGCTTTCTATAGTGTAATCTCTCTCTCTCCTTCTCTCTTTTCTCTCCCACAAAACTCACTCGTACAGAAATACACATGGAACCACAAGTATAGTATCTAGACTTACTTTGATATGTAAAAAAATCTCATTCACATAAACACACACACACACACACACACAGACACCCCAAATCCACCTGTGCCCACTTCTGAACACATTCCCTCTTCATAAACATAGTGACACACACCCCTTCGATAAAGACTCGAATAAAAAGACCTTATGAATGAAAAAAAAGACATGGTGACAAAGAAAGGGGAAAATACTGAGAGCACAAAAGCAGAGGCAACGCAGTGCAAAGTTATATGAAGGGCATCAGACAGGCCTGGCGAGCCGAGTGCGGACTGACAGTGGAGCGCGATGGCCCCCCCTGATAAACACAGCGCCGCAAATGAAAGGCTCGGTGCTCGCCATCATCTCCTGTCACAATGCAATTACCCAACAGAGTGATAGCAAGATAGAGGGCTCCCAGCCACGGGGAATGATAAAAGTATTGACTGATTTGATTGAATGATTAAAATAATGCAGACGTAAAATGAAAAAACGGGCCAAGAGACAGAAGAGGAGGGATGAGAGGACAGGGAGAGAGAGGACAGGGCGAAGGAGAGAGACAGCAAGAGTGTAGTCTGAGTGGCGTGGGTTTTTTAGAATTCCAAGGGGTGCGTGTCTGTATGTATAAGGGGGATGTTTTGTTTTGTGTTTTGTTGTGTTTCAATTCCTTGGTTTTCACCTCTCTTTTCTCTCAGATTGCCGTTTGTGCTGATGTGAAGGAAGTGCTGCTATCTGATGGGAATGAGAAGGCCATCGAGAGTATCCTCCTCATACTGAGCAATCTCTGTGTGTTTGTGTGAGTGGGTGTATGCATAAGTGTGAGGGTGTTTCAATTTTCTGTTATCATGCACCAGTTTTTATTTATAAAATGCAAAAGCATTGAGCTGAGACAGAAAGTGTTTTGTGTGTATTGTCTAGAGTAGGGTGGCTCCCAGACCTTGTTCAGTTGGAGAAGCAAGATCCTCAGTGTCTGCTACCTCAAATATTTTAATAGCGTTCTCATTTCACTAACACTTTCTCTCAGATTACCCTTACATGACATGCTGTTTTCACACATGCACCTCGAGCATGTGGCCAATCATCCAGCTGACATCTAAAACCAGTATTTAGTATGTTTAATACATATTCATTCACACTGAAGGCTACTGCTGTCTGTGTTGACTCACTTCTGTTACTTTCTTTCTCTTTGCTGCTTTATCTCAAGCCACTATCGTTGCAGTGCATCATAATCTCTCTTTCTCACTGTGGGCCTTTTTAAACTGCACAAAGGATCAGAACTTTTGGCACCAGAAATCTTGAACAGTGCAAATTGTTGTTGGCTCCTGTCTGGGCCAGTTCTTATTTTTGAATGTTCAGTGGAAAAACAACCTCTGTGCACTCATTTTTTTTCTTTCCATCTCTCTATCAACTCATTTTCACCAAGGACTACTGCCTTAAGCAGGTGACGGAGTCGCCTTCTTTCTCTTCTTTCCCTTCTTGTTCTTCTTCTTCTATTACTTTCTTTCTACTCATCCTCCTCTTCCATCTTTCTTCCTCCCACCAGAGCATGGCCATCCCCCAACATCCACAAAAGACGGCAGCACCCAAGTAACAGCAATTACATAAAAATTACAGTGTTCGTTAGTAGAGCAGCCTGTGCTGTAGTGACAATGGATCTTTATTGAATCTCTGCACTTGGCGAACAATAGCAGTGACATGAAATCGCACACGATTCTCCATTAAGAGGAGAGATTTGTTTAAAAGAAAGAAGTCCAAATGGAGGGGAAGGGTGCCGAGATGGATGATCAGAAAAGACATGCTTGCAACAGTCAGAGCCCGTGCCTAAGCCATTTCCTCTTATAGAGAGTGAAAAAGCTGCCAGTGGGTTGATAGAGCATTAATTGGCGGTGCATTGTGCGAGAGATGTTTCTGCCATAATAGAGCAATGATAGATCTGATGATATGATTGGAGCCAGAACAACGCCGCTTGTCCCTGGAGAATAAAAATAACATTCTCCTGTGTACATTCTAAGGTTCTTTTTTCAAAAGGCAGAAATCGAGGGGAGGCAAACAGTTATGTTAGCCTACAATACACTGGTAATATGATTACCCCAAACTGTGCTAAACCTACAAGTGCAATACATTGGAAGTTTCATAATGAGAAAGCTCTTAACCCTTGTATAGTCTTAACATTCTGTATACTCCCTTGTCCTAAGGGTCAAAAATGACCCTAAGACAATCTTTATACCCTGGTGGTGTACAGGAAATATATGTTTCATGGAAATATAAACAATAAGGCAACGTTTCACTTTTTCTAATGTTAGGGTCACTCTAGAGTCACCAAATTTCAAGTTGAAAAAATATCATTTAGGGGGTTTTCTCTGCTGTTAAACATAGTGGCGGGTCATTTTTTTTACCCTTAAGATCACACAAGGGTTAAGAAACCTACACTCAGTGGCCAGATCATTAGATACACTACTTGTATCTACACTCATTGGCAATACACTCACTTTGTAGGTAGTCAATTAATGACTGTAGCCCATCTGTTGCAATTTGTCAGGTCCCCTCTGCCCTTTGACACTATCATGGTAGTTTGTGTAACGCTGGTAGAAATGCGTTAGGCGCAGTAGCGCCACTGGGATTTTTTAAAACCTTGATGTCACTGCTAGGTTGAGAACAGCCCACCAACCAAAAATATCCAGCTAATAACGGCCTTGTGGTCAGAAACTGAAACTAATAAAGGGCTGGAAGACAATTAACACACACAGTCCATGGAAAAAATTTGTTATTGACTTATTAACTGTATGCTTACAAGCTGGACTAACAAAGTAGGTGTGTCTAATAAAGTGTCCAGTAAGTTACACAGTGTTTAAAAACCTCAGTAAAGCTGCTACACCTGATATTTTTGTACCAACGTCGCATACAATAACATGCCACTACCATGTCAGGATCACAGCTGTGCTGAGAATGGACCACCATCCAAGTAATATCTGGTCAGCAGTTGTCCTATGGTGGTCCCTTTCTACTGTTGGATGGGGTAGAGGGGGGCTTACAAACTGCATAGTAACAGATGGGCTACAGAGAGTCATTGTAAACCTACAAAGTGCACCTGTATGGTAGATGTACCTGATAAAATGACCAACGAGTGTAGATACAAGGCAAGTGTACTTAATAAATGTCAAACACTACATGGATGGGTGCGTTTCACTCAGCTGTGAAGTCTGTCTGCTTGAGTGAAGTGTCACTGGGTAGTTTGTTGTATGAAGAAACACATAAAGAAAAGATATAGACATAGCGATAGAGAGAGACAGTGTGCCATGGAGAGAGAGGGAAGAGAAGAAAACGAAGGACTGGCAGAAGTGAAGGACTTTACCCTTCACTGAGACTGGTACTGTCCTCTGCTGACTTCTCTGGTCTACCCAACGACTCAACATTGTGCTATAACTAACCCAGCCTTGAATTATTGAAAGTCAGTAAAAAAAAGGTTCTATCAAGTGACTGACATTTACGCTGTAGATCGAAAGATAGGAAGCAAATGTTCTCCCTTTACTTTTCTCATCCCCCTCTCTCCATGGACTGCTTTCTCTCTGTGTCTTTATGTCTCTACCTTTTTTTTCTGTGACTTTCTATACCCACAAACTTACTAGCAAAGACACCTGAACCAGACTTCACATGCACAGGTTTGAGACTATGCGCCTTGTGTATGAACGAGGTATATTGTACTGAACATTTTGATAGATCATTTTAATATTTTTTTTATTGGAATTGGTATTTTTTAGGGTTTTGTGATTTTCCGTCTAGACTGATTTTTTACTTTCATGTTTCAGACAGTCAATAGTCCATGAAGACACAACCTGAAATGTTCTTTAAAAATAGACTAATATGTGAGGTTAAATAGGAGGAGTGTATTTTTGGTACACGTCAGAAAGAGGGCTGTGGAAAGAAGAGGAGTTTTAAGTGTGTGTGTGTGTACATGTGTGGATGCCGATGTGAGACACAGCATGTCTGACCTCTCCCCCAGTGGGCTTCTCCTGATGAGATTACACTGTAAGCTCTACTCTATCTCCTTAACGGCTGATCGCACCCGTGTGACACACTTCCCCAGCCTCTCTCGCCCTGCTCTCCTCTGTCGGTGACAGAGCCTTCAAACTGCGCTCCCGGCTATAGATTGGATTTGCTACGGCTCTTTGGCGCATAGTGAGAGCAAGCAGGAGGAGAAGAGGGAGAAATCCTAATTGAATTAGCTTAAAACTGTGGTCTAGTCTATTAATAGATGGGCTACCATCAATCCTGCTGTATAGCACACTGGGTGGAGGCTCATTGGGGGCAGTGGCTACACGTTAAAAGCCTTCTTATTCATTGTCTCTGGGGAAGCTTTGCATGAGTTGCCTTTGCACTCACTGGTAATCCGAGGATGAGCGGGAGCGGGAGAGAGATAGAAGGCAGGAAAAGTAATGGGAGGGAGGATGATATGTAGGGCATGCACGATCTGAGAACATACATGATGAAAAAATTATGTACATGCTGAAAAAAATTACACTAAGCATGGTCACATGGTCAGTCATAGGGTGCCCATAATGAAAGTTGTACTATGTCCTAATATGACATATGAATATGAGTTTATAGGTGAAAGTGTGTGTTGTATGTGGAAGACAGTGTTTGTCCTGACCTCTATGTCAGATGTGCGTGGGGTTATCGAGAGAAATAGACGAGCCGGACTCTTCACCTGCACTGATGTGTCCAGCAGGTGAGCTCTCTTTTTCTGACCCAAACCAGCTAACTAACTCATTTTGACAGGGAACAAAATATCACGCTTAAGCACTGTCTGCTATATATTGACTGCTTTAAAAAAAAACTGAAAGCAAATGGATTATATTGGCAAGTACAGTTTGACTGGTCCTGTAGTGCAATGGTGTACTGCACACATTTGTTAATATAAAGTATCAAACCCTCTGCAGTCATGACAGATTGCCATATCTTATATCTCAGGTATCATTAGTGTCATATCTCAAAGTGTCGACATTAATTGTAACTGTTTTTAAGTTAACCTTTATGTCAGAAAATTAAAAGCTTCCTATAAGAAACACATTAGTGTGACTGGAATAATTCAATTCAATTCAATTCAAGTGACCAGTCAGTTCAGGCTAGAACTATAAGAACTAAATACTAACTGTAACAACTATAACAAAATAGAATAGCAAATATAAAATAAAAAATAAAATAACAAAATGAGCTGATTGGGATCTCCACCTCTGTAAAGGCATTAATAATAATAATAAAATAAAATAAAATTGCAGACCCCCTGGCTATCTGTCATGGACCCCACTTTGAAACCATGGGTATAGGGTACCTGTATTAATGGTTGTAATCACCCTGAATAGTGCCTTCAAGTTGCAATCTGAGCCAAGTCATCCTGGTAACTAGGTATCAGCGTCCTTGATTGTGAGAACTGAGTCATATCCTGAGTCTTATTCTGACTATGTGCCTCTTTCAATTATTGAAACCCCCATCACGAAAATACACACTCATCCCCTGTGTTTCCCACAACATGGTTTACAATCTGCACGCCGCCATTCAAATGCATTATCACCTAAAGTAATTTTGGTGTTCAGTGATCTAACCGCTCTTCTCTACTCTCCTCCCTCCTCCCTCCATATTTACCCTGGGCTGATGAAGTGCAAGAGTAAATGTATAATTAGCCTGCATTACTTTGATTGTTTTCTTTAGAGATTAGGCTTCCTGTCAGAGCACGCGCTTTAAGAGGGGTGAAGGTCGTGCATGATTGCATGAGGGAGGGGGAGATTCTCTTTCTCAACTCGGTGAATAAGTGGTGTGGCCCCCTGCTGAGAGAGGAGATTGTATTTCCACAAGACATAATTTTTGTTTACTGACTGTTAATAATGGCTAATTAATAATCAGATTCGCCTGCCCAAAAATCAACCCTAGCACAGAAGGAGGAGATAGGTAGTGAGAAAAGGATAGAGACAGACTGGTTCTGGACAGTCCACTTTGGGTGAGAGTCAGTGGGACGGACGTAGGTACAGATGCAGAAGTCAGATGTACACAGTATTATCTCTCATGTCCTTTTTTCTCTCTCTGCTTCTCATTTTCACACATACATGCACACTTATAATCCAAGTGTGTTGTTCCTCCTCAGGGTAGTGAGATGGGACAGTGAGGGGGACGTGTCTGCACTGGAGGGCCGTTTCGACGTGGTTATGTGTGCTGATTGGTAAGTTGTTAATCACCTGTCCTACAGATCTACTCATCCTGCACCTGAACCACTGATCTGGATTCGACCTTAGCTGCCTTAACCACATGAAACGCACTGACATCCCGTCCAGCCACATCATCAATGACACAAAACACAAAACAGTTACACAATTACAATGTCTAATGTCAGTTTGAAAATCTGTACAGGTAGTGTAGCTCTTCGTGTTTTCCCTACTATCATCACTATGAGCCAAATATCATATCTCACCCTTTAGCAGCTTTTTCAGACACAATATGTCCACACCTTCAATAACAGCTCACGGCTCGTTGGCCTGGTGACGGTGCGTTAATATCCACACTCGCGCGACACTTATCAGATGGCAGCCTTCAGCCCGAGGCTGGCACCACGTTACTTCCCCTTGGCTAACCCCGCCAGGCATTTTCATTTTTCCCCAAATTGCCTCTTTTTTCATGCTCGGCGTCCCAGCAAATGGATGTCTTAGGCAAATTGCAAATAATTATGCCGGTGTGAGGAGCCGGGAGAGAGACAGAGAGAGGGGGAGAGAATAACACAAACATTTCAATTAGCCCGCTTCTTAACATAGATCTCACTGCTGGTTTTTTTATTTTTTATTTTAAATCTTTGTTTAAAAAAAACAAAAACAAAGTTTAAACTTGTTTTTTTCCTAATTATGTAACACAACTGATGTTACAACACTCCCAGGAATATTAACTGGGTAGATTAGATTGAATTTCCAGCCACAGTTTAAGGTTTAATGGCCTGTGATTCGCAGTTAAGACTTCATTGTAATATTATAGGCTGAATCAAATGAAAGATTTTGAATTTCAGACAAATTTGAATGCATTAGCCTTTAAATTTATTATTGTATTATTACATGCTCATTACATGCACTAAACCTCATATAAGGTGTGCTTTATGTAACATCAGAATCTGTGTGAGTGCTTAGCGTGTTAGAGGCAGAGTAATGATACCTGCGTTTGCTCTGATGATGTCAAAAACCCAGCAAATCCTACTATTATTCTAATGCCACAAAATGCCAGCTAATACACGGGTGATGTGAACGATAGAGGGCCAGTATGTGGATGATTTGTGTGCAGTAAGAAGATTTTGTGTGTGTGGGCACGCATGAGAGAGCGAGCGGCGGCGAAGATGACTCATGCCGCAGTGGCCGTCCCCCCGTCGCTCTAGCCAGCCGCTCGCCTGTAATTGCCGTCATCAGGAGAGTGATCTCTCGGCGATTAATGAACATCACAGCAGCGACGATCACCTGCAAAAAGGTCAACAGCCTTACTTCTGCTCCCATTAATTACAGTCTTTCAGGCAGATGCCCAGAAGTGCAGCATCTAATGCCGAGACCCTCGCACCAGGGGGAGAAGGAGGAAGAGCCAGAGTTACAGCGTAATTTTGGAGTACTGAGAGAGGGTCTTACAGCATGCTTTATGTCTCTTCCTCATTAAGCTTGTCTGGCTACCACTATGAGGAATTTCCATGTAATATTTTGTCCATTACATACACCTTAAAGAGTGCATATACTGAATTTTACTGTTTGTCTTGCATTTCTTCTGTGCATGCATGTGTGTGTTCATTGAAAAACTTTAATATGCAGTTTGTCAGTAATACTTTGGAGAGGTTTCTGTTCTGATATTGCCCATTTTGACTAATCCTGCTTTTTGGTTCTATCTGGCCTTAGAAAAACAGAAGGAGGAATTTTTTCAAAATCCTGTTTCATTTCACAGAAAGCTTCTCATGAGTAGCATTAGTCCTATCACAATAAGGGAAACCAATGTGGGAAGAAAAAAACAACTCACAACCCCAGAAAAGGAAAGGTTTACTCCCTAATCATTGCTAATGTCAGTCATCTGATTAGAATAAGCTGCTAAACAACACCGTATGATTCCGAACAGTAATCAGTAAATGCCTTTCCCGGCCGCTCCTGTGCTGTACCTGTCAGGTCTCATAGCAGGGATCAGGCTGATGCAGGTGAGATTAGGCCAGATTAAGTGTGGAAGTGGGGTCAGACTGGCAAGCCACTCTGTGGAACTCCACCCAGATTATGGTCAACGTAATCTGAGGGCTTCCACCTCCAGATTAACCCGGTTATGATTCTGTGAGGAAAGAGCTATGAATTTGGCTCTCTCTGTAATTTGTCAACATTTTGGCATCCTTTACCTTTTTGTGTTTTTGGGGTGAAGAAAAAGTGAACTGCATAAGAAATGTTCGTTAACATACTTTCGTAAATTAATATTACCTGTTGTAGAAGACGGAAGCGGGGGCGGAGCTGGGATTAGAGTGGTGATTGATGACAACAAGATTTTAAGAATACTTTTATTTAATTATTTTTCTAATCGTGCACTTATTTCATTAACATAAAAGAAATAAGTATAATATAATAAATATAAAAACGTATATGTTTCATGAAGAAATTATAAACTCTGAACGATAAGTGGTATCATTAAGGGTTACAGAATATAATATATATCATTGTGATCTTAATTTTGTGCTATGTAATTAGCAAAAGGCCACTATTAATGCAGTTCATACATGTATTTCTTCAAAGATTTAAATATCTGAAATGCTGTGACTGCACTGAGAACTATTAATCATAATTAGTACCATAACAATAATTATAATTTTGGAATTAAAATATTAATAAAATTAACTATATTATTTTGTAATCGTGTAGTTTTTATTTTACTTTTCAGTTTACATTAATTCACCTTTAATCTTCATTCAGAATATTAATATAACCACAGTTGTGTGTAGTGTGCCACATTGAGACTTTTTCTAGACCCTGAGCAGTTGCTTCATACTGATATTTTTATGCTAGGAATGTGGGTTATTTGTCATCCTGGTTGCTTATTTTTAGATATAGACAGTCTACTAAGAATGCATTCACGTGTAAAGTCTAACAGCGAGAGTTACATTTACATAGCATTTACATTTACAGCATTTAGCAGAAGCCCTTATCCAGAGCGACTTACAGAAGTGCTTTGTAGTCTCCATCAAAAAACATATTCTCACGCTAGTACAAATAGGCCATGGTCTAGTAGTACCATGAAGCTAGAACCCTGTTAGAGAGAAGTTAGTCAGAGATTTAGTACAGCAGAGAAAACAAGAGTACAAGGTTTTTTTTGTTTAGTGATTGTTTTGCTCGCTTTTAAATGTGTAGTGAAGAGGTGGCACTAATCTAAAAACTGTCTGGACGTGGCCAAATATTCTAATGAGCACGATTGATTGGGAGTCTCAGAAGAGGGATGGCAGTCTGCTACGTCATTCAAGCAGAACTAAACCCAACAGCGCCACCAGGGAGAAGCAGGATTGTTCAACCCTACTTGCTAGTTTGCTTTCTCTCGCTAGGTTGCTTCAGACTCAGAAACTGTTTATGCGCAAACACGTAGTTTTGATAAAAGCTATGCGAGAGGGGCAAGAGACATCAACCTTCTGATTGAGGGTAACGCCATTGATGCACAAGCTTTACCCGAGATTAGTCCCACCCAATTTACATCGAAAGGGGAGAAATTCTGTCGGAAGTACCTGTACACGTCGGAAACTCCCCATTTATTATCATCATTAACCTCATTAGAAAGCCATTACGCACATTTGAGTTTTTTAATCTAAAGCAGTACATGATAAAGTTTCTCTTTGCCGCCTCAGGTGCTTTGCAGTGGGGAGTAAAGACATGACTACGTGGATATTTGGAGCAGAACGATGGGTGAATCTGATCTATTACTGTCTGGGCGGCCACAAGGACATCATTGTGGGCTCCTTCTTCGAGAAGGACAGTCTGGACGTAAGTTTTCAGTGTCTCTTGCTTGCTTTTATTGCAGCAGGTCAATGCTCAGTTCACAAGCGCTAGAACGTCTTTGTGAAATAGGCCCTTACATACGATCAGTTTCTTGATATTCCACTTTATTGTTAACTGTTGGTGTACAGTGGTGTCTTTTACCACAAGTCTTTTACTTGTACAGTTGCAGTTGAGGCCAAAAGTTTTAACACCTAGGCTAAAGATATTCAAACTCAGTTTTTGAAAAATGGTTCACTGGCTTATATGCTTTTGAGAACTAAAAGCGTGTTATGATCAACTTTCAGCTGCAGTTATTCTTGTTTTAGTATCTATGGGTCAGAGGCAAAGAGTTTTTAAAATAGTTGAAAAAAAAAAATGTATATTGTATATATATAATGTATATAAAAATATGGCATAAATATTAAATTGTACTTTTATTGTGACATTCGAGGTTAGAATTGTAACGCATTTAGTCATTTGTTTAACTTAATATGTTTTTTTTGGGGGGGGTGTAAACACCTTTATAAGACAACAGAGAAGTAAGAGTGGAATGATATCATGTAATATTTATGCAAATCAATACTTTTCTGTAAAATGAACAGCCTTTGGACTTAAAAAAAAGACACAAATTTGACCCTAAAAAAAATAAAATATATATACACATGTATGTTGAGTTAAACTGTGTTTAGTTCCTTTTTTGCTACTTTTTGTTTCTTTTATTATTATTTTTTTTATAATAAAAGAATGTTGAGTAATAATTCATGTGACCAACTGTTTTCGGAGCGGCCCAAGTCACGCAAACGAGGCAAAGGGGAAACTTTTGTATCAGCTGCTGAACGTTGTCACAGAGAAACTGAGAGAAACTGAGAAAGACAGTTTATACGATAAGGAGAATAGTTCTAATACTTTTCACACCAGTGTAAATAATGCAAAGCTCGATACCAGATTGAAGATCTGCACCAGATCTGCATTCAAACACATGACCAACAACAGTTTATAGTGATAATTAGCACTAAATAAAGCTGTTTGTTGTTATACAGTTGTACACTGTAAGTCAGGATGGCACTCTGTGTGTGTGGGAGAGCGACACGGAGCTAGACGGCTTACGCAAAGGCCCCAAACACTCTGAGCGGAAAAAGATGGTGGAGGAGAGAAAGAAACGGGAGGAGATGGAAGCCAAAGAGGACGGGGACGATGAGATCGAGGAAGTAATGGGAGAAGACGGGCTGCCGAGGGGAGAAGTGATTAAAGGGAGTGTGGATGCGCCAAAAGAAGTGACGGGCATCAAAAACGTTTGTTACAAGCAGAAAAGCAAGTATGTGACTCGCTGCGTCATAGCTTATACCTCTTGTGATTTTGTTTTTGCTCATTAGACTTAGTGGAATATGAGCTTGATAATATTTAATCACAGTTTATTCCCTAATTCTTTGCATTGGCTTTTTACTGGATCATTTTCTTTGTGGAAAATGTTTTTTTTTTTTTTTATGTTTATTACCTAACATTACCTTTTCACCTTTGAGGTTGATATCGAAATTTAAAGATGGAAACATCTGTTTGTTTTGTAACAGACACTTTTTCAACAAAGAGGGCGACTACAACAACCTGACGGCAGCAGCTTTCCACAAGGGGACACACATTCTGGTGACGGGTTTTGCCTCGGGAGCCTTCCACCTCCACGAGCTGCCTGACTTCGACCTCATTCACTCGCTCAGGTTGGCCAAACACACTATGATGTTTGCTCAGGATATTTGTCTCCCTCAACCCCTGTTGATGTGCGTCTATGTTCTATGCCACTATCAAGACTGATACATGTTCTAACCTTTTAATTAGAGTGATAGTGTAATAGTGGTGGCCGTTTGGCATGTCAACATGCAATTTAACGGTTGTTAATTTTCTCCTTTCGTGTAACCCCATGGTTTCATCAGTATTTCAGATCAGAGGATTTCAACTATAGCCATGAACCCCACTGGAGACTGGATTGGCTTCGGCTGTTCAGGTACAGATTCTGCAAATATCAAAGTATTATCACATTATACTTTTCGAAGTAGAGCCTTCTGGAGATGCATGCTTATTATACATTTTGAATACTTATTTCGATCATGTGTGAGTTTAAACAAAAGAAATGTTCCGTTACAAGCATATTTAACAAAAAAGTTGTGGGTTGGCCTTTCGACGCGAGTTGAGGACTGTGATGTCTACATGTACTGGGGGCTTATTTGATTCACACACAGTGTGACAATATTGTTCTGTTGTCCTGTCTAGTTAGCCTGCACTGTCCTGTGTATTTACTGCCCCTGTGTATTTATTGTATAGTGTATATTCGC
The DNA here is from genome assembly GCA_028565825.1 of Olivaichthys viedmensis. Classification (NCBI taxonomy): domain Eukaryota; kingdom Metazoa; phylum Chordata; class Actinopteri; order Siluriformes; family Diplomystidae; genus Olivaichthys; species Olivaichthys viedmensis. The sequence continues at coordinate 8,937,880 of JAOUQW010000038.1, read as the reverse complement.
ACTCGTCCTCACTGTCGTGTATTTGCACTTTATGTAGTCCTGTAT
>JAOUQW010000038.1:8908226-8929405 GCA_028565825.1 Olivaichthys viedmensis | reverse complement strand
AACTCAGATAACCACTCTGTACAATTGTGGTGAGCAGAAAAGCATCTCAGAATGCACAACACGTCGAACCTTGAGGCGGATGGGCTACAAAGGGAGGCCCTACGCAGTATTAGTATAGTATTCCTAATAAAGTGCTCGGTGAGTGTATATATATACAAATAAACCTGTAACTCATCTCTTGTAGTTGTGGATACTTTATTCATATGGATACCCTAAAGTGTCTTCCCAAAAACAGTTTATGCCTAGGACGCACCTTCCTGTTTAAATGGATAATCTCTCCTCGATACTGCAGACTTGCATCTTCTACGGACTGCAGCTGTAATCATAAAGACTTTCCTGTGCTCATCCCAGGACTCTTATTTACTATATGCTCATACCAAACATTCTTTAAACACATTAGCACTGCTTGTCTTTTCCCCTGGTGATTTATAATCCCACTATCGGGTGTCACCCAGAAGAGGATGGGTTCCCTCTTGAGTCTCGTTCCTCTCAAGGTTTCTTCCTCATGTTGTCTCAGGGAGTTTTTCTTTGCCACTGTCGCCTCTGGCTTGCTCATTTGAGATCTAGATCTACATACGGATTTCTGTAAAGCTGCTTTGTGACAATTTCTATTGTTAAAAGTGCTATACAAATAAAATAAAATTGAATATATCGTCACTGTCCAATGAAAAACATGTATCTCCACTTTTTGCGTTTTTTACTTTTTATCATATATGGAATTTGGGCAAAAACCTCTATCTACCCATAGCAGTTAACATCTAAATGATCACTGAAAAGCTGATAAATCACACCGTGAATTTAGGATTTATTGTGTATGATTAATGATAAAGGGTTTTTTCGTGTTCCTGAAAAATTGGAATTTTGGAGATACATGTTTTTCATTGGACAGCGACAATATATTCTAATCTTCAAAACAAATTACTGATGGAAGAAGTGCATTCTCATGGCATGTGTATATTCCATTCTGTTAAAGAGCACAGGCCTAACAAAGTTTAACATAACAAAGTGAAAATACGGAGGTAAGATTAGCCCTGGTATCAGAAACATTTGTCATTGTGGTAGAATAATGGATTACCTTTAACATGTTTTTAAATAGCTACACTAGGGTTCAAAGGTTTGGAATCACCTTTCATATTTTTAGGGCTGGCCTGAATAGCATTTTACAGGCGTCAAATACCCGTCGGTGTTTTCGAACGAGTATCCGAATACTCTTTCTCAAAACCACCCTTAAAAACAATAATACTTTCGTTTAATATGCCTAATTAACCATAATGTTAAGTATGTCCGTTACTGCAGTTAAAATATATTAGTAGGCCACAACGACGTCTTAATATTATTATTATTATTATTATTATTATTAAGCTGACAGCGCAATATATATTCTTACATATTCGAGCTGATTCATCAAACTTGTCGTGCCTCCATGGTATGCCAACCTCTTACTCAAATTTTGCACTGAGCATTTTTCTTAACGTCCGATAATTTAAAGTACACATGTGATTACACATGCCCATTTTACACCAGACGCGGTAAGTGCGCGGAACGGCCCGAGCATCGCATACACTAATCATGCGTGGTATTAATCAATGTGGCATTTTTTCGCTCCATCCCATTTCTTCCGTGTGTTTTCTAGCTAGAAACAATACAGAATACAATATTTCTGCTATATTTTGCAGTGTATGGCCATAATCTAAACAGCACACAAGCTATTTTTTCCAGCCTGCAGTGTACTCCTGTAGCAAGCAGCGCGCGCTCTGGCGTCACTTAAAAATCAAACTTTCCTAGACCAATGCAAGAAAGCACCGAGATGATGCTCCACGCCCAGCATACTTGATGCGCGAGCCGTCACCTGTGTAATTTATTTATTTTTAACATTTTCCACACCTATTTAAAGGCCTCTGCTAACGAAATGAATTGTAGTTTAGGCTACATTTTTTTGTGCTTTAAAAAAGACGAAGCTTCGAATGCGAAGTAGGGGAGAGAGGGGAACAACCTAACACATTTTGTATTTTGGCAAATTTCTCAAAGTATGTCTTACTTAGGCAAACCATGTTTTCACACAAGAATCATTAAAGTCTCTGCTATGATTAGATGGAATAACTACATTTCTAAACGTTCCAGGTCATTAGTAAGTCAACCAAAAATAATGGCAGTGAAATGTTACAACTTTTACAAATTGTAACACGCGGAGGGAAAGTTGTAACACTGCATAGGTTGGTTTAAAAGTCGCTTTAAAGTATATTTTTTCTTTACAATTCGTTATGCTACTAGCCAAATAAAATGTTCAGTACAAATATTGATCATATTTAGTTTGATAATATTTCATAGAGGTCTATGTTTTGCTGCCATATGATAGACTTCTTACCTCATCGATCGACACTGGGGTCTCTGATCCAGACCACCAAGAAACTGCATTTTCAACCACATCAATCAAGACTACAACCCTTTATCTCAAAGAATGTGTGAAAGGGATAGAATATTTCAAATTTCTCATGTTACATTATGTGATTTAGGCTAGCAAAAACGTATAGTACCTCTGATGCAACCATATAAAAATTCCATGTTTCTTTGTACACGCGTTAGTTTGTTCCCCGCTCTCCCCTACATCTTACCTTTGGATCAGGGAAATATAAGCATTGTGGTTTTCCCCATAAAACCCAAAATGAGTCAAATGGCTTCTGCACTATCAAACTGTAAAATCTGACAAATGTATATCAGGAAACAAATATCCATCTAAAAAATTTATTCCAAACGTGATCTCCAAGCTTTGGCCTCATTAAAGCATATTGATAATTTCACATTATGTGTAAACAGTGATTGAATCTTATTCACATAGTGGAGTCACATAACTTCAGGAATAAAACATTTGGACTATCTTTAGTTCAATTATGCATTTGCAGTACTTGAATACAGCAAGTTGACATTTCGTTGCACTTTCTTTCTTTCCTCTATTTCTTTTTCTGTATATCTGGGCCTCTCCTCTACACCCAGCCTTGTATAAGGAGCGTGTGCATGTCAGATTTGCTCTCTGCATGGAGGGCTCTGATTTTCATAACCGGATTGCACTGAGCCCTCATGGCGGATTGTGTATGTGCTGTGGGCAAGCCGATTGGCTGGGACAGGGCATGGCTTGGCTGGCAGAGGAACAGGCTGGCAGTGATGGTGTGTGCTGTAGGACTGTTAAGGGAAAGTGGCCCCCTGGGGGCCTGTAGTCTGGGATGGATGATGTTCCTCATGCAGACACCTCAGGTATAAGTGAGTCATTGTGGAGCAGTTAGCATGGCGCTCAAAGTCTGTCCTTGTTTGCTTACTGTGTTGATATGAGTCATGCATAACAAGGGAAAGAAACTGGGGACAACCGGGTGCAGAAAAGCTAGTACTGGCTTTTGTATGTTAAAGTCAAACGACAACTAAAAGTATTAAAAAAGCCAAGTATTTAAAAAATACAATTTTTAAGTAAACTTCTCAGGACCCTGTAATGATAGTGACTTGTCTCAGCCCAAAGAAGCACACGTAAATGCAGATAGACATTTGTGAAGATACACTACTTAAAAAGAAGTTCAAAGGTGCCAGATACAATTTCTCGATATCTTTCAATGCTCTCGCTTCTTCACGATCTCTGAATATGCCCAATAAGATGTGCTGTTGTTGGCTGATGTCTGTTGTTTTTTCTTTTCTTTTTTTTTCAGATGAAAAGAGAGGGAAAGGAGGCATATGACGAGAACATCCACTATCCTGTGCTGCTCACCCTCACCCACATACCCAGCCCACGCCTGCTGTGAGCCTGGCAGTGCTCTTCTGTGCCACCCCCTGGCTCTGCCACTGTGATCTCCAGGGTTTATTCAACCTAGCCTTTTTTTCTCACTCTTATATCCATAATGTTTTTAAACACAGTATGTGTCAGAGTGTATAAAACGTGTGTGTGTGTGTGATTCAGTTATTGTGTGAAGTCATGCCTGACCTGGTTACTGTGCAATAAAAGTGTGTAAAACAGAGGCAAGGCCACATGGAACACAGCCATCCTCCTGAGAACTGTGTATATACAGAAAATAGCATAACTGTAATATCATTACATTGCATATCATTGCAGTGAATATCGCTGTTTTGAATAGGCACTGACAGAACAGACTGCTTCTGATGGATGGTTGCTTAATGGCATGGCTTATTGCATAATAGTTGGCCTATGCCCTTCACGCATAATCAATATAATGCTGCTGTGCTCAATCACGATTCATTCTATTCATCATATAGCATTGGACAGGGAACAAACATAAATATGGTGTAGTTATTGTATATCTGGAATGTGCTCTAAGGAAAAAGGAGGCCAGAGCACTAAGTATCGCTTGCTTCACTGTGACTCACTCTCACTGCTCATCTAACTAAGACCTATGAGAATATCATGTGCCAAACCATACTGTCCGTCTTCTGACCTCGCACAGTTACATAGCTTACACGAAAGACCTTTACCACTGTTCTGGACTGCTGCGTGTTCCCTTACTATGTTCAGCTTGATTTTAGCCCACGTGCCAATGAGACAATGCAGTATGAATTAGGGTCTCTTCCACTGTGTGGTCTAGAGGAGACAGCTTTTTAATGCAAGTATTCCAAGGGAATGATTTGTGTTAAGGAAGGACTGAATGTGGGAATAAAAGGTGCATTGGAGTCTTTTCCAGTGATCTGGTTAATAAACATATCGACTACCTTAAACATATACTGTATACAGACTGTATGTGATTCTATCATATTCTATAATATCAGGATAACTTATTAAAAAAGTATTATCATAAATACTAAAGTATTTCATGTTCAGAGTAATTGCATCATAGGCTTTGCCCACTGTAAACTCTGTTTAACTGTTTATACTGAGCTGGTTTATGATTCACTTGAGCTCAGAGCTGCAACATTTGGGTTGTTTGATCATCTTGTTTTTCTGGGCTTCGTGCTTCTGCACTGTGACTGATGAGTCCAAAGTGATTGTTTTACACTAATGGAGCAGGTGGTTGTAATGACTGTGATTAAATCATTATTTGAAACAGTTTTGTGTCTAGTGCTGTTTTTCTACAAATGTTCGCTACAGCAAAAAAATAGATTTGGTATGACATACGCATGCCGTCTGCACTTTTTGTTTTAAGCGCTGCATACAAAGGAAAAATTGTGGTAAACCTTTTTTTTTATCAACATAGCTTTAATTGCTTTTATTATTCTCACCTGTGATATCAACTTATTTCAAGGTATCATACAAATGTTAATTATTAGCTGATGAATAACTGAAACTTCCCTTTTTGATGTATATTTATTATTTGATTATTATATTATTTATTTATTTTATTTCCATATTGGTGAATAGAGTTCTGCCACACTTTTTCTTTCAGTTGTTTGTTTGTCATTTATTTATTTATTTGTTTATTTGTTTATTTATTTATTAGCTGAAACTATTTTTTCACATTTTTGTGAAAATAAGTTGTATCCTATCAATACATCTAGTTTTCTTTTGTTCTCTTTCCTTTCTTATTTAACTCTTAGATAAGTCACTGTGTCTCTTCGGTGTCCCCCACCCCCCTATAGTGATGACGAGCCATTCTAACTCACAGGAGTTAGTACTGGCTAGTGCTGTAGAAGAGAGACAGAGGGAGGGGTGAAGCGAGTAACACCCCCACCCCTCTTTTGAGATTTGAAAGAAGTCTTCTCCCCTCCTACCATCCCGAGGGAGGGAAAGACAGACAGTGGGAGAGAGATTGAGTGAGCGCTCCCTGTTCCATACAAGGGCCCCATTAACTTGACCACTTGCCCTTTGCACACAAAGCCTGCGCCGGCCCCCTGTCCCACCCACCCAATTATGTGCGATTAGGCTCAGTGTGCTGTGTCAAGATGCAGAGAGACGAAGAGAGCTGGCACTGTTAACCGACCAAGAGAGGGCAGCCATTTAAAATGAACTACATGTGTGCGCGTCCTGCTGGCTGGTATATTTTCCACCAGTGCGTGGAGGTAGATAGAGGTTTGTTTATTCTGTGTACACTGCACAAATTGCTTGAATGTACTCAGAAGTGGTGGTGTATGAATCTGTTAGAAGTTGAAAATTCTCAATTAGTTTGTTTGCTCATGCATTTTATGCAGGGTTTCCATTATCGCTGATAAAAGAAATTCAACTCAGAGAGTATGGCAGAGTTACAGTGCATGGTATGAAGCATCATTTTGCATGATGCAAAACAAATATTTGATTGTGATTGAGGCAGCCGGCACTGTGCTTGGTTCAGGTTTCTCTCTGCATTTTCAGACCCACATAAACACCAGTGGATGTACTTCAAGCAGCACTCTGGCGTAGTTGTGTTCCAGGCTTTTCTCATTGGGCCATATTAGCGGTGCCAGGGCAAAGAATGGGCACTGATATGGTAAGGGCTACATTGTCTTAGGTTAGATTTCCTCTTGTCCTGTTCACACCCTCCTCAGTGATAACTCCTGCCTTCTGAGAGAATGAGGGAATACATAGATAGATATAGATAAGAACAATATGTATAGTGTATCATGTGAAGCGCATGCAAAGTGACATTTATCTAAGAATTTTGCAATTTATCAGATTTGCGGTATAATTCATAATTGACCTGCAAACTGGAATTTGAAAAACTAGTCTTTAGGGAATATAAGAATTTATAATAATTTGTATTTCTGTAAATAATTCCTGGAATTTAATTGCAAATATAGGAAATATAATTCAGTTCCATGAACTTTAGAAGTGCCACATGTAACCGATATAAAGAGATAATACCTTTAAATTAAAAACAAGTCTATACTCATGATGTAAGTTTTTTTTTTAAAATATATATATAGCATTAGGTATCTAAACAACAATGGAAATAAAATAAAATGAATTGGCAAATCAATTAGTTAATGAATAATTTACCCATACCAAAATGTAAAAATTAAATTAAATGGTCACAGGTTAGGCCTAATCCTGGAGTAAATCTGTTACTGATTATTTGCCATCAGGTAGTTATTTATTTGTTTGTTTGTTTGTATTTCAAGACAAGCTTTATTTGGAACCTGCATATATTGTTTGCAGGTTTTGCAATCAGTACATTCTACTATTCACTAAAATAGGGAGCCTCCTGGGGTTCATCATTCAGCCATTGACATATCTTAGCTACTACTGTTAAATTATGTTTATTGTATTTTATTCATAACTGTTGAGCAGCAGTTCATTCATATTTCAGCTGCACTAATTGTGAACTGTGTTTACATTTTTGCTAGACTGGTTCAGTATGCACTTTTGATTGGCAATTTGATTGAATTAAAATAATATTTTTAGTCTTGCTCATTTTTAAGTTGCTCTTTACAACTCGCACTGGAATTCGGCTGCAAACATTTTTTAAATTTTCATTAATTAGTAAAAACATTACGAAGACATAATTATTCATGTTTATGACTTTAAAATCAAATATTCAGCTTGTGGTCTGGTGAAACTAAACTGTTACATTCTTTATAGTTATTATAATAATTTTTTTATGTATTTGAGTGCACTTGTATATTAAAAGTTTGCAATATGTTTATTTGTCATGTTTAAATTAAGTTGGGATATATCTGTTAATACAACACTTTATGATCCAGTTTATATATATTTTTTAAATACTTCCACCAAACTATGATCAAATTTCTTTTAGGAAACATTTAGATTTTTGTACTCAAACTGTCAGTTTGCACTCCTTGCAAATGCAGCCAAGTGGAATTTTTTGTTTTGAATTTCTTTTTCCCCCTCAGTAAAGTCTACTGGTCATTCGTGAATTGACCCCAAACCTGTACTTTACGTATGTTTACTGGTTCTTCAAATTGCAACTACTTCTGTGGCTGCACTGTGAGTTACAAATTGTTCCAACTCACCGCTGCTGCATTCACTTCCTAAGTTCTGTGCCCCTCTCCTGCACCTCCCCACCACTTGTCCTTGATTTAAAAGTTCGTGTTCCTCCTCTCAAACATGAGGTTTTTTTTTTATGTGTTCGGAGAACTCCTTTTATTGAGAAGTAGGTTTTAAAATCTCTGTCCTAAAAATTACTTGTTGCTTTTTAAATGTTTTTCTCTGCTGAGCAGAACTGAAAGCATCTCCACCAGTGAGAGCTGCTAAGTGTTGGTGCAGCGCAGGGCAATGCTTCACTCCTGCTACTCCAGCCCTGAGTTACGCTTCCTCCATCTCGCCATCCTTCTACTGCTCCACTAAAGGACAGCAATGCTGAAGATGGAGGACTGTTTTTGAAGGTTGTATTTCACTAATGTTCATTATAATATTTTAGCAACAACAGAGCAAGTATTTTAGCAGCACATGCAGTAAATCACCCTCATACAATGGAAAATATGTTAATGATTATTGCTTTTATTTTGGAGCAGGGCTCAATTGTCAATTTGATTACTTTAGCAGCAAATAGAGATTTTTTTTACTGTAGCCTAGCAAATGTCTTTCAAACACAACTTAATAAGTCCTTCATCCAACAGTTTAAAAGTAAGCCTATTTGGGTCTTGGGAATGTGGTCAGCTGAAGGAGCGCTTTCAGAGCCTCCTCTCCATCAGACTGACTGACTTTTTAATCCACCTGCATCTGACATGAAGCTTTGTGTAAAAGGGTCAAGCAGCTCAGGAGGCAGCAGAACTCTGTGCCTGTGCCTGCTTATTTTTGTTGCTTGATTCAGTATTTAATCTCAGTGACAATGGAAAGTTGCTGTGAGAAAAAATGGCTCTGGCTGCTGCCTGAACATTATATAAACTGTTCAGAAATTAATTATTTTATTTAGCCATGATTTACCTACAATTAAACAGTAATTGCATATTTGTGTGTGGTCTAGATATGAAAGCTATTTGACTACAGCTAGCCTGGTCCTCTTGGCTTCACTCAGTCCAAAGTGACCATGTGAATGGCCCCAAGGCTCTCATCCTCTTCAAGCACTGTGATTGGTCAACAGGCTTCTTCCTCTCTTAAGTGGCCTGCCAAGCTGTATGAGGGTCAGTTCCTTTTTTGGAGGTCAACAGGGCAGCGATGTGCACTGCCTTCTGTCACTCTCAGTCTCTCTCTCTCTCACACACACAGGCGGCCTAAATCTAAGCTGGTGCTGTTGGCTGTTTATACAGAGATCAGCTAACCAGTTGCTGTTTGTGCTACTATGGGTCTAAGCCTTATGTCTGTCATGTAAATTCCTGCTTGTAGTCTTTTTCTTTGTAGATTACAAAGAAAAGGCCTGGATTATAGAAATAGCATTATGTACTATACTACCAGACTGTAGCCAGACTGTGCAGCAGACTCACACTGCTCATATTAATTAACTGTTTGATGCTGTTAATTAGGGCCCCGCAGTTTTTCTAATTGATAGTGTTGACTCATTGTCAACATAAGAGAACCTGAAGCTTTCACTTGTCCCACAATTACTACTCGTCCCTCACTGAACAAGTTCAGAATATCAAAAGGCTCAGTTTTACAGGAGTTTGTGCAAAACAGATGGAATTAGTATTTGTGTACACTCTCTAAATTAAAGCATAGTGTTGGTACACATTACTGTTTCTGGAATATGTGTAATGGCCTTAGTAGAGATATTGACATTGAAACCTGCCTGAACCTGACACTAAAGCTGCCTGAATATCAGTTATAGAGCATCTATAATATTATAAGAACTCATATTATAAGAACTATTTATATTAAAATATGTCAAATATTTAAAGGTCATTTATGAAGAAATAGCTTTGGCTTTCACAGTCCTGTACTGTTGTTAATAATACATGCACTGTACATACTTAAGTGTATGTGGGATGCTTTTTGAAATATTCTTTGATCTTAGTAATATGTGGTTCTGGGTAAAAGTAAAATGCCAAACAGAACCTTATAATTTGAAAGTCATAATATTTTAAAGAAAAGCTGCATTAAAACAATAGGAACTAAAGTGACAAATGCTTGCAAACAATATATGATTATTTTTTACTGAAATTTAGAATTATGCCGTATACATATAGGTATATACTTAATTATTATATATTTGAGTATTGTCTTCATGACTAGAAACAAATTTTAAAACTGTTAACATTTAAAATCTAAAAGGTGCAAACAAAAACTGAAAATGTCCTTGCATTTAAAATTTATTTTATGTAGTTACATTATATACTTATTTTCTACACACTATAGTTTATATACACTAAACATTGATAATGACAACTAGAAATGTATAAGATGTTATAGAATATAACAAACTGATAAAAAAATAATTAAGTAAGCATTACAAAAGTTATGATGCAATTGCAGTGTCGTTTATTACATTATCATCCAATTTATCAATTGTTACACATTAATTGCCATTTAATTATAATTTATATATTTGAATATTTCACAAATAAATTTTCATTATTTTTTAATTAGTTTAATTCTGAACTATTTATTACTCTAAAGAAACATCTAGATAATGGCCTATGTAACATCTCTATTATATGTATTATATAATAAACAAAGGTCCACTTGGGGTCACACATCAAAGTTGAGGATGTATTTGCTTCTTTTTGACCCATCCATCAATTTTTGACCCAATTTTTTTGTACATCAAAGATTACTTTTAAGGACATGTCCAACAACCGACAAAAACAAACCTGGTAGTATGAGGATTTTTTTTTCATCACCCAGTCTGACGCCTAGTTAACTTCCTGCCAGAAGGGGGTCGTGTTTCCTGGGCTGAATTGTGGAAGGTGCAGGCCAGGGCTCTGGTTGTAGCCATGACCCACAAACCTTTTGGTCCTGCATACCTTTTTAACCTCCGGTGTGTACGGCTTTGAAAGCATTAGATGTTTTTTATGTGAGGCAGACTTTGGGCTGCATTCAAACTCTCTGTTTGGTGAAAACTGAGCTTACAGCCTCTGCTATGGCAGTGATTAAAAGTTTTTTAACATGATAGAGACATTGAGAAGAAGCTTATGATCTTGTCTTGACCCCTTATTATTCGGCTATTCGGTTATTCATTTTAAAGCATATTATTCAGATACTGCTATGAATTATTTAGTAACTACAGTGAAACTACTAAAATAAGGTCCTAAAGGGTTTAAGCAGAGTAACAGTACTGTAGAACTAGTTAGATGCAAAAAGGACAAAGCTAGGACAAACTTGGAGTGTCTTTGTATGACTCTGCATCAGCCTGGATCTCCATGCTAGCTTTAGTCCACAATTCTCTTTTAGTATAACTTGCGTCATCGACTCTCAAGCTCTTTTCTTATTCTTTTTTCCTCGCATATTTGAGAAATGGCAGCATTTAGCTGAGTAGAGCTTGAGAATGCAACGGTCTTTTGTAGGGGAAAAAAATGAAGTCAAGAAATACGAGCTCTGGAGAGAAGCAGGCTGTCATAGACCTCAATGGTCGCATTATGTAAATCTCTGACGTCCCTTGATGTAAACCTGAATAGAAACACATTAACGTCTTGTATGTGCTTAAAAAGAGCCCAGACTTTGCCCGTGCTGAGACGGCAGATCCAGTAATCATGTTGACAAATTAATGGCAGAGAATTAGCTGTCCATTAAAAGTGTATTATGTGCCACGCTGACACATAAAATTACTCCCAAATACGTGTGGGAGCGGGAGAAAGCGCAAGTGCACGCCAGAGAGAGAGCACGATGGCGCTGGTGCTGACATGAGGGGCTGTCTGACTGACATTTTTAGACCTGGAGCCATCAAAGTGCAGTAAGAGTGCCTTCAGGTGCTAACCTTTGTTGAAAGGTTGTAATGAGGTTGTGTGGGGGTGAGATGTCAGACGCTGGGTCTCTGTTTCTCTGCACTGTATGCATGTGTGTCTGCTGGAGGGGTTAAGGAGACAATCAACATACCTGTCTCATAACCCTGTTTTATTTCATGGATAATTTGGTCCTGCTGTGCGCTGATGTAGTGTCACCAAACGTGCCATTTCAGCCGGAGCAGTTCACCCTGCCAGTCAACTTCCACACACAGTCACACTCGGGCAGTAAAATTTAAAAACGAGAAAAAGTGAATCTTAGCATGTCATCTGCCAGGACAGCCATCAATCATTTATATTTCCATCATAACTTACCAGTCATTTTACTAGCTGAAAATGTGATGAAATGTAATACCTAATCCCACTGCTTTTTATATTCAATTTTATTCACTATTGTAGCTTCATTAATTTTGCAGTGAATTAGACAGTCTGTCAAGCAGTGTGAAAATGTGATGGAGGGAATCTTACTAGTGGGCTAAATGGCTAAAGGAATGTACTCTTATTGACTGCTCTGGGCTTCCATTGAAAATCTTATAAAGAATCACAGGGGTGGACAGAAATACTATTTAAAATGTAAACCCAATACGGAATTGATTAAAGTGCATTGTTTGGGAGAACTTTAGGTGAGCAAGACAACTGAGACATCTAATTATCTCTCTTTTGCCTTAGATATTTAGACACATGGGGATGTCTAAAATTCCTTATCAAATAAGGTATGTCATTGATAATATCTAACCATATGCTGAAACAATCTAACAGAAATCTTTATTGTTCTATCACAAATGTCCTTTGTGCAGTGAAAGATGAGATATCGAGGCATGAGGCATTTTAAAGGTAGTGACAAACATTTGGAGTAGTAAGGTAAAATGTCAGTGAAGTTAAATGATATAAATGTCAGCTATGCAACTTTAGTACCTGCAATATGGACACATAGCCTGTCAGTTATCTATGTGCCTTTGAATGTATACATGCCCATATGAGCTGCTGCTCCGGGTGCTTGAGTGACAAGACAAAGCCGGAGTTAAATAAACATTTGAGACATAGTTATTTCGCCCCTTTCTTTCTCTCCACACGGCTAAAATGTAATTCAGATGTCAGCGCGGAGTCTCTCTACCATATGGTGCGGTTTCTCCCTCTCTGCCCTTCTCTCTTTTTTCTCTCACTCGCCATTGTTTCTTTTGTTCTCTCTGCTGCTCCTTTATCGAACAAGACAGTGCAGCAAGAGAAGAAAAGATGACACTTTCTCAGTTGTCCTTCGTGTCCTCTTTGGAGTGCTTGTCATTTTGGCAGCAGCGTGGTGACAGCAGCCTCTACAGCAGAGCAGTGTGCAGAGCAGCTTACAGTAAAGTCACTCTAATGGAACCATAACACCGTCTGCCAGTTTTTCTGTGCCTATCTGTTTCTCTCTGTAAGGCATCATCGTAACCATATTCCCCTCTTAAATTGTCATATTACCTTTCTGAATCTATTTTATATGGTACTGTTTTATACTGTGTGCCCTAAAAACAATTATACCCAACATCATTCTTATATGATCTTTCACTTTAAATGGATATTAGCTCCATTCAGTCCTCATTTCTATTAGAGAATTAGACACATCATAGGATGTTTCACAGCTTCGAAACATTTCTCATGTCAACCTTTGTATTATTTAATAAATTCATCTCATTTGGAAATTATATTTCCTATGAGTGAAAAAAATGGAACCCTCATGCTTTCCTGTCTCTTAAGGAGGAGTTCCACATTAAGTTACAATTCATTTAGTCAAACATCCTGCTCAGCAGTAGTAGATAATTGCATGGTGTTCCATACAAATCTGGTTCCCGTCTTCTGGAAGTTTTAACCCTCACCATTTAAGTGGCCCAATCAGAGCTCGACTGGCTTTTCTGACCGACCTGAAAGAGTGACCTGCACAATATGGGCAGGAACCACAGGCCACCAGCCACTACAATATCTTTGGCAGGCTTTTGGAGCCTGGCCACCATGGCACAAAAGCACAACGGAAGTGGGGCTAACTTCTAGGAAGCCCTTCTACCTCACACAGGCCAGTAGGGGGGCAGCCAGACATAGGGCATTGGGCAGGGGGCTATTGTTCACCAATGCTGGATTTAAAGAGAGAAAAGGAAAAAGGAACGGAACTCTCTTTCTCTTAATTGTTGCTCTCTGTGAGTGCAGAAAGAGAGCCTGTCCCCATCTTTAGCTGATCCCTCACTCCCGCTCACTCTTTTCCATCTTTACCAAATCATTTTTCTCTGGTTTCTGGGTAGGGTCTGAGAGGAGCCTAAGGTTTAACAATTCCGTTAGGTCCACACTATGTTTTTCATCTGGCAAAAAAAATCATGCGAGTCAAATACAGAAAATATTTGAATATCTGAATGTAAAATTTTGGTAAATTATATTATTTTATCCATAAATTATTTATCATGTTAAAGGTGTCATTAGAGCTATCAGAATGCAATTAAGTGTAGTAAATTTGAAGATTAATAGGATATTAATAACTGTGCCTAGTTTATCAAGATCACTTTACCAACTATTCAGGTCTGACAAACTTATACTCACTTTGCAGAATATGACATGCCGGAAGTCCAATTTGTACCATAAATCCTCAGTGAATTGGCCTGCTATAGCGTCTTAACAGTCACAAGAGATCAACTTAACAAAAAGCCCCATACATTCCACAAGATCAGACATTCAGATCTCTTGCATTATGTTTTGTCGCAGTGTTGGCAAACTCATATGAGACACAGGCAATGTATTAGACCTCCATGGCATTGAGGCCTTGCATATGGGATTTGTAACATGAAATCCATAATGGTAAACATTGACAGATTGCATCGGTTTGTTTCCATTAGGGACTGAGATTGGTACACTTGTGCTAAGTGGCCCATTGCTCCCGAAGACTGAGGCCCGTCTGAAGAATGCTCTTAATAGCGTCCTTAAACAAGACCTTTTGTGCCCCCAGCTATTCTCAGGCCACAAAATTAGGCTTCCTTTTTCTGCAGCCTTTCTCTCCTCCCTTCATTCCCCACATAAACCACCATGTGAAGTGGTTAATTACGGAGGCTTTCCTTCTCTCAGGTACTGGCTCCAGCTATTCCCTATTCTCCACTCCCCTAACTCCCTTAGGAAGGAAAAAGGAAGACATGCCAGACAAAGGTCCTGTTCGTACTTCCTATGGAAAATTAGCAGCTTTCACCAAGGTAGAAAGGATGTGCCTGAGGCCTCGCTAGCAGCTTGCTACAGCGCTGAAGTAAGCCCCCCCCCCAATTAGGAGCGAAGATGCTCTTCTCCCTACCGAGTGCATCTATTTACCTTGTCCAAAGCCCTCCACTCCTGGAGCCCTCCAGAGCTCCCCCGAATACACTTTTGAGACACAGAAGGGCTCTCCTGCTCAGAGCAGGGCGGTGATGGGCCTTTCGCGTTCCAACCGTTATGCCCTTCAGGACCAGTGGGTCTGCCTGGGAGGTATTGTGCATGCCTGAGAATTCTCTCGGGATGGGAACAACAGTGTACTGAAAAAGACAAAGAGGGATGACCAGAGGAGTAGAAGGGGTGCACCTACTTGTGAGATAATAATGACAGTAAGAGGGGTAAAAATCTCTTATTACGTCACTGTAGACGAAACTTGAAAGGATCCATGGTTTGGCTTCGAGTTTCAGTCTCTGTGGAATGCACTAGACCTCCAAGGCCACCAAAACTGTAGTGAACATTGGCAAAGGTTCAGGGAGACACGTAGCACTTTCAGACTGTAGGACATGTAGGCGTAAGAAAGTCTAAACAGACCCTATTTTCAGCTAAACAAATGTTGTGCATGATATTTTGTGCGAACAGCACTACTACCAGGGCAGTGAACAAGGAGGATTTTCCAAAGAAGTGTGTAGGGCTGCTATTCACATCTATCTATCTTTTCTGCAAATTTCAAAAACACAATGCTGTCTAACTGTACTAATATGTGTTAAGTGTTGGACAATTTTTTTTTTTTTTTACACTTCAGTGAATAACCTTAGCATGAATTAACATTTACCCTACCCCTTTTGAAGTATTTGTCTTGTGCAATACCACACTCATAACACTCCTGTCATTAATAAACTAAGCTACTACTAAACTAATGAGCTGTGTTCTGTACATGAATAGTGTATGGTTGGTCCATACACTACATCTATAACCTAAAAATAATAAGAACCATTGTGCCAAATTAATATACTGAAATTACACATACCTGGTTTATTTCAATAGGCAGTCTATTTTTCAAGTCACAATATGTACTTTTTAGTCTTACTAGCCTATGTATTATTGCTCTGGCCACTGTGAGAGCTGAAAGTTGATCAAATCTAGTGGTACATTCCTCAGCAGGGTACAAAATGCCCTCCTCTCCTGCAGGAATGCACATCCATGTAAAGCAGGGCAAAATAACTGAGCAACACACTCTAAGCGAGTTTTCCTGAACACTAAAATACTGGCTTGTGTCCTCTCCAGTCAATGCAATAAGGCATCTCAATCATCTATTTGGTTGGAAGAAAACATTGGTTGGAAACACATGGTTGACAAAATATAAAATGAGAAATCAGACACATTTAAATATCATATCTCCTGATTTTGATCCATCACTCATTTCACTCATTTCATGGCCACTCACATGTTCTCTTATGTGTCCATAATTGTACCACTCATGTGTTTCTGTGTTTGTGTGTCAATCATCCTTTCCTACTAAAATGAGTTGGCAGCGAGGTCATGCCACCAAAAAGGCATTAGAGTAGTAACCATGGAGAAGACTAATCATAGCTCAGAAAGTCCTTGAATTCAAACTGAGAGGAGAAAGAGCACTGTCAGCCATGGCACAGCACACGGCCTAAAAGAACAAGCTATGATCAGCATGCATATCATGTTTCTAACTGTGTTATCAATGTCCTCCTATAGGTTTCTTTAATTTAACTGTAAGAAGACAGCTTTTTAATAACTCAATAATTCACTGCTTGTGGATGCGTCCATCTCTATATTTGCTCTCTTCAAATTGGTTGCGGCCTGCAGCAAACAGGGCTGGCATCTGGAATAGAGAAATCACATCTAGTGACAGTCGCCTAGTGCCATGGTGGCAAATTAAGTCCTCAACAGCACACAGCGTTTAAGTGCACTGCGCACGATACCAATCTGCAAGTTTATTACTGCGCCCTCCCCGCTCGCTGTTATCACAAACCACAGTCATTAAAAAGCATTTGACCTTTTTTCAACAGGGATCCAGAAATTACTTTCGCTTTTTTTCCTACCTGCTCTTTCTCACTCTCTCACTCTCTCTCTCAAATCATGCTCCTCAGCAAATTGTAATGCAACCTCCTTCACAAAGCCAGCAATAGGCCAGGCAGCCCTGAGGAGATACCGCTTTTAATTAAATGCTACATCTGCCAATTGTTTTATAAAGACAATAAGGGGGACAAAGAAAAGGGATTCATATTAGAGAGAGAGAGTAAGGGAGAGTGGATGGCGCTCTTCCGAGAGCATGGAACAGCTTTGCGTCTTGGACAGTGATGCTGGGGCTTAGTGTGTGCATGGATCAGGGGAGAGGTTTGTGTGAGGGTGAACTGAGAAAGACACACACATACATATGCACACAGGCTCTTTGAAATCCTCCTTCATTGCTATCAGGGTCTGTCACATGTTCTGGACTGTGTTTGTGTGCAGCACTCACACTGTGCTTGGTGCAGCTCTCAGCATCAGGCAAACTGCTTCAGGGCTCGTTTGGAGTGGAAGCATGAGACTGCTAGACTGCCTTTTCCACTTTTATTATTCTACTGAGGTGACATCTTTCCTGAGGTCCTGGCTTCAATCTGCCCTATTATCACTAGGAGACAGGCCATACATGTTTTTGGTTCCTGAAAGCTAAAGCATTTTCCCTCTAAACTACATTCCATGTGTTACATATCCATAAATGCAGCATCACAAATCCAAGTTCAAAACAGCTGTGGTGTTCTTAAGGTGTGGTTAGTGGTATACAAGTAATATTGGTATGATGCTAGTCACTCCTTTTGCATTATCTGTGGTCTGGAATTTTTTTCTACACCCCGTTCACCCCCATTTTCTCAATTCACTCCACTGAGCCCTATCCCAGCCTTTGGTTTCATTTGCTGTATTGGCATGAAGAAAAATGTCCACCTGCAGGGGGTGTGAGGCACAGCTGTGTCTGGAAATAAGTTTCACCTGTTTGAAATGAGATTTTAGGGACTGTTCACACACATACAACATAAGCTCTTTCAGTGGCCTCAGAACATTATCATGCCTCTCAAAGCTTTTTTATGGGTTAATGGTGAAATGAATCAGCAGTACTTGAGATTTAGCAAGCCTGGTCAGGGGCAAAGAGAGAAGCCTGAACACTGAGTGAAGGCATGTTGTGCGAAGAACATGTCTCGGGGCCATATGTGCCCCTAGTGCTGCATGGGAGCGAATAGGGAACAGGATAAAAGGTGTAAAAGCAGGCTTATTCGGTAGGGGTGACACACGATTTCCATATGAGCAGAAAATCCGATTTAACAGCGTGTCAGCACAATAAAGCTGCGACATGTGGTCCCCCCACAACAAAATGGCACAAGTGACTCATCTTTGTAAAGTATGAAATTGATCTGACTAAGAGGACCCATGACCGTTTATCCAGTTAGGTACCAGCTTACAGCCTATGCCCACGGGCACCGAGTCATCAGGAGACCTACCTGTAGCTGCATTTGATCACATTTCTGTGTTATGGTAAATGCATCCAGTCCATACAAAAAGACAAGCTATTATGAAATATCAGTTTATTGGGAATGTAATGAATTTTACTCTAACCACTCAAATTTAGATGCCCTTTCATCAAAGATGTGTCAGACTCATTACTATATTACCCAAAATAAAATCAGCATTTTTTTATGTTATGAAACGGGCATTGTAAATGTTACATTTAAATGCTACCTAAAGTTGTATTATATATTACTACTAAACAACCCTTAACAAAGATATTATAGTAATATTAAAATGGTATCTTTATAGATAGTTTAAGTCTAAGTTCCACATAAGTGAATGACTCAAACTAATGTTTCCAGAATCTATTATTCTGTTATTTGAATCCTTGTGAATAAATATATTGAGGTTATAGAATTTATAATTGGTAGTACATATAATATGGAAACTGACAGTACAAAGCAGACAATATTAGCAGATAAATATGATCTATATTATACATAAATGAACCAAGCAAAAACACAAGAAACAGGGCCAATCTGTCTTTGCACATGCTGGATTTGTAAGTCCTGAAAAGGCTGTTAGTATTTTCAAATATAAAATATATCTTTGAATTTATGACATAAAATCATGCACATCAATTTAGCAAAATTTATTTCTGATCCAAGCAATCAACGTGTAAACAATACAGCCTACATGTTAATTATACATTTTAATATAAATGGCAATATTCTGTAAAAGACATTTTAGAACCATTTGTTTGCCTGGACACTGATTTCCAGCCATTAATTTTCTTATTTTTATTTTTAAATGAACTACAATTTATATTCAAAGAAAGAATGACTGGGTGACTGGGTGCCTAAATTACAGGTGTTCCACAGGAGGAGTAGATAATGTGTGATGGTCAAGTGCGAGGGTGTCTAACATTATGAAAGAGAACAGATTAAAACGGAAATGTCCACATAACCTAGTTTAAAATAGTTATTTATAAGCTAGCAGTAACCAACACCAATTTTAAAAACACATAACATGACACCTGGTGTAACCATCCCCAAAAAAACAAAGCTCTGGAATAGCCTTTCATTATTTTTCTGCATCATTGTGTTATTTGTGACTTGTGAGAATGACAGCAAAAGCGTAAAACCTATAATAGCCGACCTGTCTTTCTTGAATGATAAATTTGCTTTATTGTAAGAAGGTAAAGACAAAAAGCAGCATTTTAATTAACAGAACTATATCCATAGATTAGCATTGGCAATTCCATTATTTTTTATACGTCTTAGTGCGAATAATATTGCGACTAGCTGGAGATATTGAATCACTGAAAGAATTGTAACACTTTCCAGTATGTGTCCAACAATTTTAGTGCTTTGAAGGAAATTAAAAGTAAAGCAAGAAAAACGGTTGATCTTCCATAAATAAGCTCAATCAATAAGCTCTTCTTGTCCAAAGATCATCTGAGTGAACTAGAATCTTTATATCGTGAACAATACACACCCAAAAACAACATGTTTAATTTAAAGTAGAATTTCATTGTGATTATCCTGTAATGCAGTGTGTAGAGGATATAAAACAACAGGCATAATTTATTTGAGTGTTCTTCAGTATTATTATGTTGTGTTCTTTATGTTTTTTTTTTGTATCCTTCCCTAGACCAAGCACACATTCACAGTGCATAGATTAAAAAAAAATCTTCTATAAGACACCTATGTGGCATCCACCAGCAGCTGAGAATCCTCTTTCATTATAGCCCCTGCTCTTCCAAAGAATGTCTTGCTGGAAAGTGATGGTACACTATTCATGCAGGCTCTTCTGAAAGCCTGTGACTCCCACAGTGCAGCCTGCAGAAATACTTCCTTTTATCCCGTGTTGGCAAGCTTTTAAAAACCACAATTTGCAAGTAAAATCCATGAAATTCGAAGAGCTGACTCGCCTTATGAAAGGTTAGACCATAATAAAAGCTCAAAACAAACAAAAAGGCACCAGAGGACGAGGATCTTATTATTAACTCATCCAAAATAAATCCAAACAGCAACTAAATTCAACATCTTTGTTTTGCAACTTTACATATTAAGACTTTTTATTTATGAAATAATGTTTGAATATTAACTTAAACACAAAAAACTAAAAAGATCTTCCATCAGTCCATCACATTTATTTGAATTCTTTTCTTGTTTGCTGTATTGCTGTAAATGGTCTTTCCTCATAGCGCTGTTAGAAATACATCAATACATTTTATTTTTCCTTTCAAGGAAATTAGTGTCCTTATTTTGGATTTGGCCACCCACGGCTGTATCTAAGGGGCACAGTCTATGATACTAATGATAAAATACTGAAATGTGTGTAAACTGATTAATTATTGCATGAAAAAAAGAAAACAGACCAGAAGGGAGCAGCTGTTTGATTAAATATCAGCAACAAACAACTCACTACCTTAATGTCTTTGTCTATGTGGATGCAATTCTCTCACCAATAACACACACGCACACACGCACACACACACACGCACACTCACACAGGGCCTCTGAGCCAATTCTCCTCTCCTACTAATAAATACACAAACACAATCAGAAAAACATTGAGCCAATTTCCACTCTGTTGCCCCACTAAATCTCTCTCTCTCTCTCTCTCTCTCTCTCTCTCTCACACACACACACACACTCTCACACACTCTCTCACACACACACACACACACACACACACACACACACACACACACACACACACACACACACACACAC
>JAOUQW010000038.1:8879458-8908126 GCA_028565825.1 Olivaichthys viedmensis | reverse complement strand
CACACTCTCTCTCTCTCACACACACACTCACACACACATACACACACACACTCTCACACACTCTCTCACACACACACACACACACACACACACACACACACACACACACACACACGCATGCAAAACACACGCAAAGCTCCTCTAATTTCCTCCGGCTGCCACATTGGCAGGGAGCATGTTGTAGCACAAACAGAGATGTGTTTTGGGTAATTGCTCGTGCTGTGTATGTATGGAAATCTCAGAGTGTGTGACAAGGCTAGATAGCTACCCAATGTTGGCCTGATCCACGCTTTAGGCTTCCAGCCAAAGTATTTTATCTCTTAATGCATTAGAGTGATCTTCCAATTAGCCCGCGCTCATAATACCCCAGCTTCTGGTGTTGCTGTGCGACTGTGTGTGTGCGGGTGCATGTGTGTGTGGCTTGGGGGGTCCAGTGATAGTTCTGGTTGAGAGGTAAAATGAGGTGCTTATTGTGTGTGCGCGGGGATTGTGCGCTTGCTGGAGCTCCCGTTGTAAAGTTTGCTGATAAGGGGAACTGGGCCCTTGAGCATCCATTCAGCCTGGTACATTAACACTCCTTATCGGCAGCCCAGATAACGAGCACATGCCATTTGCCTTCGGAGGAATTAGCCCGTCTTCCTTGGCTAACCAGGCAGTGGTGATTAACCTTTACACTGTCCAATATTCTCCCAAGACTCCCTCTCCCAGATTAGACACTATTAGTTATGACCAACTAAATGAACAGAGAGAGAGAGAGGAAAAGAGAGAGAAATGAATGTACAGTTCAGTATGTGTGTGTATGTTTGTGTGTGTGTGTGGTAACTCCATGTTCACACACATTATTCGTGGTCTTTTACAAATTCATGCATATGTGCTAGTACCCACTTTTCCATGTTTCTATATATCTGCGTGTAATTTCACGCTCCCTTACACTCAGCCAAGAAATTCTCTGACAAATCTGTACCATTTCACTCACAGGCCAGTAACATTACATTTAATTATTTTTAAATGCCAGCTGACTATTTTCCTACACAAATTATGCTGATGAAATGACTGTTTTATGTTGTAGTTTAATTTATTTTATGTACTACTTTAATAAATTGGTTTCTAGTGTATGGGATTTTAGAGATTTACATCATAATATGGCTTTAATAAATGGGAACCCAAATAATTTCTTGTTAACAATATTTTGAATAATAATTAGTCTAGATCCTGTAGAGGCTATACTAAATTGATGTGCAGCCTAATATTTCAATTACCTCTTTTTTCAATTCTATGTGTAATTTTACAGCTTGAATTAATTGCATTTAAAAGAGGCACATGCCTGCAGCACTGTGTAAATCTGTTAAAGAAAATGTTTTTAATCATAATAATACTAATCTAAGGCATTAAGGTCTTATGATAAAGTATTGTAATATAGTATTATATGGCCTTACGGAAGCATGTGGCAACATTGATACATAAGAATACATAAATAAATATACATAAGAAGATTGAGACCTTTGCCTTGCCAGTTCTTTTATAAGGAAATATTTAAATGCAAAACTTTTAGTGCTATAACCTACTATTGTTTTAATTAAGCTGGACCAGAACAATATGTGATTGTTCTGTGAAGTGTATTTATATTTTTTTTATTTAGTCTTAACTGTAAATTGAATCAGCAGTCCTTTGGACTCACACAATAATAATAAACACAGAAGCAATCATTTTAATTATTCGTCATTTGTCTTTGCCTATAGACATAATTCTGATTAAGACTCTAACTGGAGCTAAGAAAGTCAGGAGTAGTACCATGCGGATGAACCTCAAGCTCCTGCCAATCACGTCGCAAATCTGTGGAAGCATAGCTTTATCTCATACTCATTTCGTCCTGGTGCATCCCATCTCCTGCCTCCTTCCATATCTATTATCATGTTCTTTTCAGGCTGTTATGAAGTCTGGGAGTGCCTTAGTGTACATTTGGCTACACATCTTTTATTTAGCCATGGAGTTTGTGTGTGTGTTGTCTGTGCTTCTGTAACGAACCAGACTCAATAACAGAGTAAGGGTCGGTTTGCGGAGTTTATTAAAACACCAGAAAAACACAATCCAAAATCCAAGTCGTTAGAGCAGGCAAGGGTCAAAACACGATAAGGCACAGATCGCCGATACAAAGGCATAATCCAAAGAGGAGTCATAGAAAGGCACATCAATGGTCAATATCACAATATGGCAGTCAGGGTAAATAACGCTCAGAACCTGGCAAGACTTTGCAATGAGTGTTTGAAAGCCATGAGTCTATAATGAAGAAGTGAACCGGAAGGGTTGCCAGGTCCAGCAAAAACTCTCCACCTCAAAGTATGCCTCTAATCCGCCCATCAATAGCTGAAACTAACCCAAAATCTGACCTCCGTGAAGTTGGAAAATAAGAATACAACTTATGCCATTCGTTTGTGCTGCGTTTGTGCCGCAAAAATTACTATTTGTGCTGGTTTGGTTTCTGAGATATTATAACGGCAATCTTTCAATGCAAATCTATGGCCGTGAGTGACGTCACAGAGCATTAAACAAACAATCATTTGTATGGCACAAATTAGCAAAAACACAGCACAAACAAATTACATTTATTTCATTTCTTTTTATATGGGGGGAGGGGCGCAACTTCACGGAGATCAAAAACCTGAAGTGTCCAATCACAGACGTTTGAAGAATCAGGTTATAAATTGCAAAAGAACTACTGGTATAGCCTACCACTCTGCTGTCTTTTATGTGTTTTTAATTCTTCTTTTACTCTTCTTTTGTTTTTAATTTTCTTTTCTGTTTAATACTTTTTGCACTTTGTATGCCACGTTGTTGTTGTTATTATTTATTATTATTATTATTATTATTATTATTATTATTATTAATACTTTATATCCCAATGTGAGATAATGAGAGAAACAATGAAAAAGATGTCCACACAATTTTACATCTCCCCTTTCCTTTCGCCTCTGCTCTTAACTCATTGTAGTTCTGTGCAACCCCACACAATAAATAATTAAACCAAGACCAGGTTCTCGAATATTTTCAGAAAATAGTCAAGAACATTTAATATGAACACATTTACATTAAATGCATTGATTTTAACTTGTACTTACTCTTTTCTCCCATTTACCTGGCATATTAGCTGTTTAAGATACTAGCCAGCCAGCCAGGTAACTTTCTTTTCACCTTCAGTGTATCTATCTCTATCTCACTCTCTCGCTCTCCTTATCTCATTCCCTCCCACACTCTGTTCTCTCGTTTGTCAACTCGTGCAATACCCTCCTTTTAAAATTATTTGAAATGGTTTTGCCAATATCGACTTGCACACATACACCCGCCATCCAATTTAGAATTGTTGGTGAGGATGTGAACGTAAGCTATCAACCAATGACGTGACATCAAGGGTGCCACCCACTTTCTCTGTAGCCTGCTTAATGTGCTGTTGATGAGCCTGCTGTTGTTAGGTTGTCAACTATTTAATCCCCGCATCAATATAAATTTATAAGATAATAATTTTTCATTTTCTTGCAATTTTCACCCGCGACTGCATTTTCAAACTAGCCCAGTTTGGCGGGAAAACCGTGAACCTGGCAACTCTGACCGGAAGTGAAACATTGAGTTAGTACTCTGTTGACGGGGAGGAGTATTGTCCTGGGCTGTTATGACATAGTGCCCCACCACCCCCGGGTAGTTGAGGTCAGCCTGGGTTTTCTGTTTGCGAACTGCTCGCTGTAACCTGACATGTGCAGCCTCCCAAGTTTGTTCGCTCCTTCTCATCCATTCAGATAATTCTCCAGACCACGGGAATAGGGGAGGTTGATATCCCAGAATGCAGTGAAATGGGATGAGTCCCATTGAGGAGTGAGTGAGGACGTTCTACGCATATTTCGCACAAGGGAGATAGCGGTTAGAAGAAGGTTCCAGTCATTCTGATTGTTGGCGCAGTATGATCGTCAAATTTTGTTCAGCTGCATTGAGTTTTCTTGAATAGAATGCACAAGGGTGCAGTTTCTGGGGCTCGCCATGGCGTTGAGAAAGGATCGCTCCTATACCATTTTCAGAAGCATCCACCTCTACGACAAATGGGAGTGCTGGGTCATGGTGATGAAGAATGGGGGCCCTGGTGAAGCAATCTTTGAGTACTTGGAATGCCCCCGATGCTGCTTCATTCCATTTGAGGGTTTTGGGTTTCCCTTTTAGCAGTGACGTTAGTGGGGCAGCAACAGAACTGAAATTTCTGATGATAGACTCCAAGAAACCGCTGTAATTCTTTAATGTTTCTGGGCTGAGGCCAGGAGGTGACTGCTTCCACCTTTGACTTGTCCATCCTTACCCCCAGAGTGTCTAGCATGTATCCCAGAAATCACACAAGTGTTTTGTAGAACTCACATTTTTACAACTTTACATAGAGGTGATTCAACAGGAGTTTGTTGAGCACGAGACAGACATGCTGGGTGTGTTCTTCCTCTGAGGGTGAATAAATGAGAATGTTGTCTATGTAGACTATGACAAACTGGTTCAGGAACTCCCAAAGTACCCCATTAATGAAGTCCTGGAATACAGAGGGGGCATTTACAAGTCCATATGATATCACCAAATATTCATAGTGACCTGTGGTGGTGATAAAAGCATTTTCTTTCACTCATCCCGTTCTCTGATGCAAATCAGATTATAGGCACTGTGCAAGTCCAGCTTTGTGAATATTTGTGCTCCCCGTACCTGTTCTATGGCTGATGGGACTAGGGATAATGGGTACCTGTATTTTGTGGTTAAGCATTCAGGCCTCGGTAATCAATACAGGATCTTAGCCCCACATCCTTCTTCTCAACAGAGAAGAAACCAGCTGCTGCTGGAGAGGTGGAGGGACAAATGTAACCCAAGACTAAGGCCTCTCTTATGGTAGAAGCTCCTGGTAGAAGCTTGAAAACACAGTCCCAGGGCTCGGGTACTACACGGAACAGACAGACACTGTTCAAAGCACTGCTTGCCCCAAGAGGTCAATTCTCCATCCTTCCATGAGAGGGTTGGGTTATAGGCTGTTAACCATGGGAGGCCCAGGACAATGGGGTTTTGAGGAGATTTGGTGATCAGGAATGAAATGGTTTCCGAATGAAGAACTCCTGTGTGCATGGTTACCGGCATGGTAGTCCTCGTTACCTTCCCTTGGCCCAGTGAGCTGCCGTCAAGAGCATGAATACTAAGGAGCTAATTTTCAGCTGTTTAGCTATCTCCTCATCCAGGAAGTTCCCTGCCACCCCTGAATCGAGCAGGAATGGAAGAAGTGAGAGTTGACACACAAGCATTAGCATACAGGTAAAGTGAAATTGCATTTTTCTACTAGGTAAGTGATTGCAGAGCTCACCTGGACGGGAAATGTTTTCTGCAGCCGAGATTCGCATTCAGCCCTAAAGTGCTCCTTTTCTCCACAGTACAAACACAGTCCCTTTTGTTTCCGATGTGGTTTCTCTTTGGCAGACAATTTGGCATGACCGATTTCCATTTCCTCCTGTTCTGATTTTATTTCCAGGGGTTTTTGTGTCATGTTGGAGTTAAGATGGGGACATCTGGCTCTTGGCAGGTTATCAGTGTGTATGGCCAACTAAATAAACTGGTTCAGGTAGAGTTGATCATCCTTACATGCTAGTTCTGATTGTAGTGTGTCGCTCAGACCGTGTCTGAAGGTAGTTTTTAGCGCTGACTCATTCCAAGCGCTTTCAGTGGCCAGAGTTCTGAAAGTCAGTGCATAGTCGGGGGCTGATCTCTTTCCTTGTCAATAGTTGCTCCCCGGCATCACTTCCAGACACGGGATGGTCGAATACCTCTCGGAAGTCCCGCTCAAACTAGAATAGGACTGTTGTAATGCCGCTTGTGTGTGATAAATGCCGGTAGCCCAGTCTACAGCTCTCCTGGTGAGCAACGATAATACCAGCAATATATTGTCGATGTCCTGGGAATACACAGAGGGAGAGTTACCGAAACAGAGAGAGCACTGCATGAGGAACCCCTTGCATTTTCCCAGAGACCCGTCATATTTATCAGGTAGCACGATTCAAGGCTTTTCCATTCTTATTTCAGGGTTAGTGGTGTGCATACTGTTATTCATGGCGAGTTTAGGTGACTGAGAGATGGGAGCCATGTTTTCTTTGACATACACAAACTAGTTTGTTAATGGCTGTAGCGATTTTCTGCAGTTTCTGTGCGTGGGTGCCTAGCAGGTTGCACTGAGTCATGACAGTTGTACGAAGCTCCCGCACCTCCGCTGGATTCACTGTAATCAACTAAATCCTCTGTAATTAACCAGACTCAACAGCAGAATGAGGATCCATTCGAAGAGTTTATTAAAACACCAGACAAAACACAACCCAAAATCCAAGTCATTAGGGCAGGCAAGGGTCAAAACGATAAGGCACAGATTGTCGATACAAAGAGGTAATCCAAAGAGTTGTAGAGTTGTAGCAGAGCAATGGTCAATATCACAATATTTGAGCACCTTATCCTTTTAAGTTTGTTCTCTGTTTACATTTTACTATTTTACTATTATATTGTAATTGCGTGTTGGTTGGATTGCTGCTAAACAAATTGCTGGTGCAATGACAATAAAGACACTTATCTTATCTTATGGCAGTCAGGGTAAATAAGTCTCAGAACATATGGAGTATTGGCAAGACTTTGCAAAGAGTGTTTGGAAGCCATGAGTCTTTATAGTCTGTAATGAGGAAGTGAACACACACACACACACACACACACACACATCCCTGCCAACATCACTTAACTATATTAAGCCATCATATCTGGGAGAAAGTAAGGAAAGATGCAATGAAGCAATCATCACAAAACTGATTCTAACTGCAGCTCCAATGCTGCTCCCAGGTTGACATTCTCAGACACACAACTACCAATGTATATTTCTGTACTGGTAAAACTGCATGGCAGCTGACATGCTCTTCTGCTGGAAATGTTAATGTACTTTCACAGTAGTAAAAAGTGTTCAGACACACAGTGGCTGAAAATCCTTTTGCCATCATCATTGTGAGGAATCACCAACAGTCTTTCACTCTCTATTGTGTTTCAGGAAGATAACTTCACAGACGTGACATGGGATGACACTTGTACACATACTGGTACATGAAGCAATCCAAGCTGGTCCTGGTTTCAACCAGATTAAGTCTCCTTGTTGAAAGGAAATGTGGAATTGGATTACCGCATTGGCAACAAGCCCCTGGATTTTTCACACCAAGCAAGTGTCTTTGAAAGAAGGCTGCACTTCTAAAAGTGCACATTCACACACACACACACACACACACACACACATCATGCCTGCACAGAGATGATTCTGCAGCGTGGACACACACACAGCCAACCTTCCCCAGGCGCCCCAAAACATTTATCTATGCACAATTAAGAGCATGAAATTTGAACATGGTGTGTTAACTAAAAAATGCTTTTGTTCCAAAGGAAACAAAGGCCTGGGGGGGAAATGAGTTTTTCAGCCATGAGAGAGCAACGCCAAGGCTCACTGATACCCAGAATAATCACATTCTGCCTCAAATCCCTGCGGCTGGCACAGGTAGAGCTCATTTAAGACCGTCCACTGGCTAACAAGGAGGAGACTCTGAAATGCGTATTCTCTCCATTTCTTTCGCTCAAGAACAGAACCTGAAGTCCACCCTCCACCCAAACATCAACTGCCCCCCTCTTCAGCATCTCACTGAGGGTGCCAAAGTCAGAAGGCTCACCCCCTTGAGGACCCCTCTCTAAAACCATGCACTCATGGGAGTAAAAAGGCCCACTAATACCATGCACCAGTGTGTTTCTCAAATGAATCCTCGTCTCCACCTTAAGAGAATGACTAATCAAGCAGCCCAGGCTCTAAGCTGTCCGTCAAGCGGCTTCGCTATCTTCCCACCACGGCTTCTTCCTCTAATACTAATTTAAATCATTCACAGGCCTTCCGCTGCCATTATTCAAAAAGATCATAATAGTTTTCCTTGTGCCCAAAGCACAAAAAATCAATTATTTCCCCACAAAGACTTGAAAGTACTTAGCACGGAGCTCTGGCGAGCCGAGTTATATCAAATTGAAACCGCACTCATTACACGGCACACAATTAGTTACCTCTGGTCTGCGCGGCCTTTCATTGCGAATGCCATATCTGTATTATTACAGAAACAAGCATGCAAATGCTATTGTTGGGGATTTAGAGAAATCAATAGGACAGTGGCGTGAGCATTTGGTGGCCTGTCACTCAAATCTGCTGTGGGCCAGAGATAAAGGTCTAAATTCAAATTAGCACAGGCAGCCCGTGACATCATAAGTGACACCCCAAATAAAAGCCCCGGCTCCATGACATATGTAATTATTCCTCACGCATTCTCTTCCTTTCTTCCTCCTCATTGTGTATACTTATGTTAGGATGTTTCATATAAAAGGATTAAGAGTATTTTAATGAGAAAATGTAATTGTTTTTTTCCTTCTAAATGGATATGTGTGTGTGTGTGTGTGTGTGTGTGTGTGTGTGTGTGTGTGTGTGAGAATGTAGCTTTTAATCCAATGAGTGAGCTAATCAGTATCTCCTTCCTCTGTCTCATAGTCCTTGCATACACTCTATCTCCATTTTAACTAGTGATGGTGACCAGAGCCAATACAATAATGTCCTTTACTTGAATTGAATTTCACACTCCAACATTCTTTCCTCCTGCATGAATAAGTGTGAAGAAGTGCAACTCTGTTTGCCCCCTCACAGAGCTTGTCCACTGTGGAGGAACTTATTATAGACAACTTAGGTGATCTCTCCCCTAGACCTGACCTGGCCTAGTCCTCAGTTTGATCCCATAATGGGGCAGGTGAGGTTAAAGGTCATGACCCTTGGCGCTGAAGTGGGGAGAAGACACGGAAGACAAGAGTGAGGCATCTGCAGCGGAAGAATCTCCTGCAGTGACCTGTCACCCAAGTGATCGTCTAACAGCTCTGAGGGCATCCGAGTGCTCAAAAGAGGGACAACAATTACCAATTAGCAGTCTGGCCTCCACTTGCAAAACAAAGACCAATAGGAATGCGGCTGCTTAAATGCCACAAAAGGGAATTAAGAGGGGGTTAACATTGAACGCAGCATACACATTAAAAACAACTATGTGTGGGTTTATAGCCAGGGAGAGGCATCTTATGTGAGTAGCTTCTTTCATATTCCAGGATCCGATGCTCATTTTAGAACATGGTAGCCATCGCGAATGTTGCACCTTCAAAAGCAAACAAAGCCATGGCTTTCGTTTGGCAGGGTGAGCAGAGAGAGGAGTGAGGAGGGAGAACATGCCCTTTCCCGGCCTCTCTTTCTCTCTCTCAATATTCTTCCCCCTTCCCCTTTATCGCAGGGGGTTCTGCATTCAATGTCGGTTAAACGTTTGCACAGCCACACAATAGCAGAGCGAGATGGCAGGTGCGAGGGAGCGAGAGTGAGCGAGAGACAGGGTAAGAGAGCTGGAGAAAGAGAGAGAGGTTGAGAGCAAGGGGGTAGGAGTAATTTGGCAACTGGAGGGGACACATTAATGCTAGTTGGGTCAGGGGGCATTCTCCCCCAGGAATAAAAATTTGGAAGAACAGAATTAAAATGCTCCTTTTTGATGATTTTTGACAGGGGCGTTTTTTAATTTGTTGGTCACAAATACAAACAAACGGCCGCAAACCAAGCTAAGCCGTGCAAAAACGAACTGACCCTTTAAAGAACACTGCAGCATCCAGTAGGGAAAGTATGAAAGTACGAGGACGAAACTTACTACTTATTTTTATGCTCTTTATAATTTGGTACGGTGCACTTACACTAGACTTGAAAAAGGCTCAAAGCTGACAGAACCTACAGAGAATAACAAAAAAAATAGAGCAGTCCTCTGTCTATGTTGCAGATTACTTAACCATTAACGATAGAAAGAGTAGCCAGTGGTTTAAATTAGCGACTATAGATCAGTGTTGTGAGCTAAAGACACAGGGACAATGATTTTATTAAAATGTAGCGAGTCAGGTCAGGGAATTAACCATCATTGTTAACAACAGTGAATAGTTTGGCAATAGTATAACTCAGGGTGGTTGGGTACAAGATGAGCATTAACAGAGGGCTATGGTAAGTTACTGTTTCTCTCCCTGGCCAAGTGTTTACTCATTCCACTTGAAAAGTTATCATGTTTATAGTCATAACCCGGTAAAAACATAAAAGTCAGTTAATACTGATTTGTTGCTGCAATGATAATGCAGATTGCCAAAGAAGAGTGAGAAATTGTGCTGTTCATCTGTTTAATGCGCTCCCATGCATGCTTGGGGGTTTTATCCAACCACATTTACCTGAGCTAGCTAGCTAACTTGCAAGCATCGCTAATAAAATTCATTTGTTTTTCTGTGGTGTACTTAATAAATTCGAATTTTTACCAATGTTTTTCTTCGTTTTGAACTTTTTAGAGGTATAATCTGCTGTTAAAAACATAGAATTCGAGATTATGGGTTACAGCTTTCAGATTAAAAAAAAAATCTGAACCCTAAATACAAATGTCTCACATTCAAATCTCAAAAATATAGATTTTATGTAAATTCGGCCAAAGGTGAAGCATCCGAGACTCCCAGGGAAAAGTAAATGCTTACAGAGTGGTCAAACTCGGAGCCAAAACAGAGGGTATGAACCGTAATTAGGTAAGTGCATCCAAAGTTTTTATGATCTACTCAAATAGCAAGTTTTGTACAGAGTTGATAAACACTCAATGCTTTTGGCTCCGTTTGAACTCCACTCAACCCCACCTCTCACTTCCCTTCACTTCGCCGGTCATGGACACGAGCACGGGAGACGGCTATGTGATTGACTAAATGTTTGACCACTTTGTTTACGTTTCCCTGGGAGTCTCAAATGCTTCACCTTTTGCCTAATTTACATCAAATCTGTATTTTTGAGATTTGAGTGAGAGATTTGTATTTAAGGTTCTGATTTTAAATCTGAAAATTGTAACCCGTAATTTTAAACTATATATTCTTAACAGCAAATTTTACCCCTAGAAAGTTCAAAACAAAGAAAAAAATGTCACGTGCGTTTAATTCGAATATACAAAATTCATTATTCAAATACTTATGTCAGCTTCCCATCTCCATAGTAGTCCATGAGGAAAGTAGCTAACTCAGCGTTTAACTTCCACTTTGGTAACAGGTTTTTACAGCTTGAAAAAGGACATTTACTCATGTTGTATTTCTTCTCTTGTATCTGGTGGCACTGGGCACTTAGCAGTTGATTCTACAATGTTTGCCTTTCTAAGGACTAAGATGGAATGATGTGGCCTTTGGTAGTGTCTGACTAGAGGTACTTGTAAACACAATTAACAAGTCTGTCCTGGATTTTAGTTTTTCCAAACGTTTTTACGCAGACATATAGTACACTGGCGTTAATGACATTACTTTAATAATTGTTTGATAATGTTCTACATATATTTTTTCAGCTTATTTGTAATAGTACAGCAGTAAAAAATGTTACCTATTGCACCTTTAAATATAAACCGCGAATACTGCAAGTGTAAGAAAACTGACTAATACAGACTTTGTTAGCATACATGCTAGCCTAGATAGTCTAGGTAAAAAAGATGCAGCAAGCTTTTAACATGTCAGTCCTTTTCCTGAAAAAAAAAAAAGTACTCTGTCTTCTTCTTTTTATATTTGCTATTTCTCTCTGCGTCTCTTTCTCTCTCTTGCTCTGTCAAGCTTTTACACTCAAAATATTCCACAGCATTGCATTATTTGAGTGTATTTTTGATTGGGCATCCACAGCATGCAGCAGCGAGGAAAGTTTAACAACCAGCAAAATGAAAGTTGACTCGTAGGCTACTACTCTTCAGACTGCAAAACCTCCAGGAGTAAAATAAAGTACAGCTTTATGAAACCTGTTATCTGATAGTTATTTACACATCACAACACATGTAAGAGCTATAAAAACTAGCATACATTAGCTGCCCAGGTAATCTTTTCCCAATTCTGAAATATAGCCTAAACTATAGGCTCTGAATTTACAACCACTAGGCATGTTTTGCGTGTGTGCTTCCCCAAATTACGTCGCTCATAGTCGGAAAAGTCCAGGGCATTCTCAAAATTTTAAACCTGCAATATTAAATGTTTATTCCAAATTTTGCCATTGTTCTTGTTCTTGTCAAATGCACTTGCAACTTGACACAACAAATAAAACCTTATGTGATAAATGTGATGGGGGTATTTTATTTGGGGGAGGCATGTTCCAAAGAGAAAGAGAGAGTAGGTCAGCCCATTTGGCACACTGAGCATATTAACAGAGGCTCAGGAGTCTGCGCTTGACCTCTGCGTGATGGTTCTATTAACCCTGCAGGATGGCAGAGAGTGTCCAGTAAACGGGTTTTCTATTCAGCGCTTGCATTCGTCTGCTTTGCTCCCGCTAAAAGAAACAAGATCCTGCTGCTCATGTCAACAGCCCCTACTAAACACAACCCTGCTGCCAAGACCACAGGCTAAACTCGAGACCTTTGTTCACATACACACATACACATAGAGCATCACATATAAAACAGGCCCACCAAAGCACACATACACACTCATACTCTCTTTCTCTCTACTCAACCAAGTGAGATAAAGAGCGGTAAGCTGGCCAAGGGTACAGGATAGATGGAAGGGGTGGGACACACAGGGCTTCAGAGCTGTCATTCAGTCACTGCCAAAAAGCACAGCATTATTAGCCATGGCGGGAGCAGCTGCTGGACGTGTTACGTTTTTGTCCATATGCTTGTTCTGACATGAGCTTGTTTGTAAACACTCGTGTGTTTTGTGTGTGTGTGTGTGTGTGTGTGTGTGTGTGAAGGGGTTGACTATATGGACTAGAAATATTTATTCTGAGTGGCGCACTTCATAATCCTGTGAAGCTCAATGTAAATGTAGTTTCTGAGTACAGTGAGCATCATGATTTTAGATTAATATCTCTGTCTCACATGTTCATTGTTGCTCAGTAAACACAAATACATGTCTGACAATTAGAGTTAATTACTAAAAATAGCTACATTATATCACAAAACAACATTTTTGGTGCAATATATTACTCAGCTTGAGAATTCTGTCAGAGCTCAGTTAAGGTCAGCTAATTCCACAGTATTGTGAACAAGGAATTCCTCCTAATGCCAAATTATTAAAAATGTATTATTAAATATCATACTCTGGGCTTGTGTTTTTAAAATGTTAAAACAAATCATCCTTGTTTTTTTCCTTGTGTCTGATTTTGAGTCCTCACTCATGCATATCATCAGATAGACCTATTGCGGTTAAGGAGAATATCTACTTGTCAATTAGACATCTGTGCTTTGTAGTTCACCTTAGGCAACTGACTGATGTGCTTTCATGTTTGTATCTATAGCCTTTGTTTATTACTTAACACCTGACAGCTACAGCAATGATGAGGAAATAAGCACTTAGCACCTTTAGATCCTTTTTAGAGGTGTAACATTTCACATTCAGACCATCTCTGGCATCATCCAAAAACGTCCTACTCATATTAGTTTCCTCAGATGCCAACCATGCTCAGTTTCTAAAGATCACCATTTGATGTGAAACAATATAAAATCCCACTTTATATTAAGTGTCCTTCAGTGCTTTGGACTTAATTAATTGTCTAAAGGTTTTAGTACAGTGTAATTCTAATTTAGGTACAAATTGTTACAAATTAACTACCTGTATTGCACTTATGTACTTACTTTTATGTAGTTACCAAGAAATAATCAGGTTGTAATTACATATGTGTAACAAAGAAATTGTAATAAAAGTATGTGTAGTAGGGAATATAATGCAGGTGTGAACTTATATGCTCAAATTTGGGGCTCAAATTCACACCAATAGGAAGAAGACTATGCAACAAAAGTGTACTGCTAATACTGTTACTAGTGCTATTTGTTAACATATTTGATTAAAAATACAGTAGGTTACCATTTGTAGATGCAAAAACCATACTGTATTAAAACACTTACATAATTAATTAAGTACCTAAATAATTAATTTAGGAATCCAATAGAAAAGCAGTTCAAGGAAGTTTAAATTTAACATTTTGGTTATAAATGCTTCATAACAATAATCCTGACCAAAATATCTGCCTCAGGACTTTCTTCCATGTGACTGACATTCAGAAAAGCAAACAATAGTCTGGAGAAGTAAGTAAAGCACAGCTAAATATGCAGGAAATGGTTTGGATATGATATTTTAAGCCAACTGTATCAGGGTGCTATTCTAAAATGGCACGCATGCTTGACAAGATTAGATCCTACTCAAAAACTTTCATCTGTGCTGATCTCCTCTTGATGTTTAAGCTACATTATATCACAAAATTCTATGTCTGACATTCAACATAAATGTCTCTTCCTCAGGCAAAACAAGACTAAACGAGAACCTGTTAAGGCTACTTGTGGTTATAGTAAGCCAGCGTTCTTGCTGTTATGATTGGCTGAGGGGATCAACTGTAGGAAAGCCGATGCCAACGCCACGAGGGTGAAACATGGTGGTTCAGACACATACACAAATGGCGGCAAGACACCGATCAC
Source organism: Olivaichthys viedmensis (assembly GCA_028565825.1). Classification (NCBI taxonomy): domain Eukaryota; kingdom Metazoa; phylum Chordata; class Actinopteri; order Siluriformes; family Diplomystidae; genus Olivaichthys; species Olivaichthys viedmensis. The sequence goes on along the minus strand of JAOUQW010000038.1, from coordinate 8,893,562 downwards.
GACAATTGAGTGTCAAAACAAGTGTCAAGCACAGAGTGGTGCCTCAGCCAAAAGGAAAAATCTGATCTCAGGTAGCTCATCTTTCTCCATGGCTGCTCCAGGCAACATCTGCTCCCCTTATAGCGCCACTCTCACAGAAGATAATAATAATAACAATGTTTTTGTCGGAGACTTACGTTAACATTCTAACTCTGAGCCAGCTGCCCTTTGTGCTCCTGTTCCGCTAATGTCTGGGCAGCAAATTTGAAGCATTTGGAGCGCAAAGGATGAGAAGAACCGGCTCTGCGTAAATATTATCAGCGAATCGTCATCAAGTCATTCATTTCCCTAATTTATGTATGCAAAGTGGATTATTTTCAAACTAAGTGGAGAAAGTGTGCACAGATGGAGGGCTTTGTATAATGATTTCATAGAGGATGCCACACTGCAGCATTACGAGTCCCTCCCAGTTTCTATATGTAATGCTCCAACAGTGAGACAAGACCTAAACAGTTATATTGCATTACAATTAAGCAAAGTCTTTTTGTACATTTAAGCTCTTCTTCTCTCAGTCTCACTAGCATACTGACTCACTCCTTCTCCAAGCCACTCCCCTAGCTGCTTTGATCAATGCTCCCATGTACATGAAACTTCCATTAGCACTCAGGTGGAGAGGGAATTCGGAGCAATGGCTTAATGCTCCCAAGTTCTCCTAGGTATGGACACAGCTGAATAAATATTGCAGAAATCTCCATAGCAAGTAAAATATAGGTGTAGTGTGTAATGCAATATGATAAACTGTATTCTTCAGTGGGGGCGGGTGCATTTACAGCCATGTATCTAAGTGATGTCTTCGGTTCTGAGCTCAAGAGGGTAGTAGCGAAGTTCAGCTAGGCATCAGACTTGGTTATTCACTTAACAGCTGTCATATTACTGCATCATTTCCACAAGTCCATCATTATCCATTAGGCAGCTGGATACTGCCTGGGGGAATTTACATGGAATATTAAATCACATTGGGCAGAATCTTCCAAAATAACCCGAGGACCAATTTAAAGCTTAGATTCAGCAGATTAATGCAACTAGTCGTCTTCTGAACCTAGTCGTCTTCACATGTGTCATGTGAACGCATGCAGACCTGTGTGCAGTACAAAGCAGATATAAGTAGCCTATCATTAAATCTCAATCCTTATCCTTTTGAATAGTATCTCTTTCAGGGTGCTGAAGTGCTGTAATCTCAAAGAAGTCTTTGTACATGTCTGAGCAGCCAGGATGGCACTCTGACTCCTTGCCCGTGAAATGTTTATCAGGGAAAACCCCACAGCCACGAACCAGGGCTCATCCTGTACTAGGGCAGGTGGGAGACTGTGGATTGGCATGAGAGGATTAGCAAGCAGGCCCAAACATTCCTGTGTAATTAGCATTGTCAGTGACACACACTGCTGAGTGGCACATCACAGTATTGACTGAGAACAGGATGTGGTTAAAAAGTAGGGTTGGGAAACAAGTAAATTGAACCAAATTTCATTTTTTTTAAAAGAAAGAAAAGTTTGTACAAGTGAAATGATTTGGCTATTTGGAATGGCACTGTCATCATTAACTGAGTCTGCTTACACAAAGAATATGTTAATGTAAGGATAATAATATGAAGGAAAGAATGAGATTTCCCCATAGGGGTGAAGAAATCCTTTAATAATAATCCATTAGTAATGATGTTATTCTGATATTAGGAAACAAAATACCTGCAAAGCCCAAGCCATCCCAATCCACATATTATTCTTCGTTTGTCTGCATACTCGGTTTTCATAATATGATTGCTTTCTAGCTGTCACCACAGAGAGCAATAACTGAAGAGGCTCATCTATAATGAGAGAGAGCAAGAGAGAATCACTTGTCCCTTTTCTTTCATAAGAAATCTGATTTACCTTGAGATATTGAAAACACTTGCACACAGGGTCACTCTCAATGCGAGACTGCCAGACTGCGTGAATGAGACAAAGATGATGATGAAGCTATGACCTTCATTTCATTCTCTTACGAATCAAAAAAACCCTCAGTTACTCAGTGTCATATGCTGGCTCGCTCTTTTTCATAACTCTCTGAATAAGTGGGCACAGTTTTTCTCAGGTTTCACCATATTTCATTAGTTTTATACTTATAATTTCCAAAGATCAACTGTAGTTTTCCTCTCGGTGAGAAAAAAGGGGGCGCTTGAATCACGGTGATGTTTCTATTGTGCATAATCTGAATTTCATTTTGTTTGTATTGCTATCTAATTAGTCCACAAAGGTCAGATGAATTCTGGTGGAAAGTTATTACAGTACAGAACTCACTGTTGCCACATAATTTCTCTCTCTCTCTCTCTCTCTCTCTCTCTCTCTCTCTCTCTCTCTCTCTCACACACACACACACACTCACACTCACACTCACACTCACACACACACACACACACACACAACACTCACACCTGCAGTGCAGTGGATGGGGTTTAGCATGCCTCCAGGTGGGCTTTGGCCAGAATGGCCAGTTAGCACTGCATTTACATCTCTTAAGAGTGGCTAATGAAGTGCTAATTGGTCTAGCGGATAGCAGCTGACTTACTAAATGGCACTGTGGGCTGATCTGTTGATGTTAGGTAGATAAGCAGCAATACAGGCTGTAGATTAGTTCCTGGTCAGGGAGAGGAAATTAGCGTTTGGCCCTATCAGACAGTATTGCTCTCAGTACTGACCTCCATCTTAATTTTCCCGCACTGCCTATAAAGACACATTGATAAAGGTACTCTAAAGCTCCAGGTCTGGTCTTAGCCCATTTCCTATGATTATTGAAGAATCAGGAGGCTGTATGGCTGGACAAGAGAGGCTTTTTGGGACAATCCAAAAGCACTCTTGCTAAAAAAAGACTTACAAAAGTATCCAGGTGTGTAAAATGCTTAATGCATGTGATTTGAAGGCTCAAATAGGAGTCCTTGGGGTTTACACATATTGGAGACACTCCATTAATGCAAAGGTCAAATCTCTCAGTCTAGTGTGTGCTTGCTTACGACAGAGTATGTCAACGTGAAGGTGTCAATAAAATTCAGCCACTGTCTCAGAGACCTGGTGCAAGATCACTGAGAAAACAGACTCTAAAAGCTGAAAAAAAAAACATAGAAAGGTGGATCAATAAATGAATTATGTGCTTTTCTAAAGCATCTTTTACAATCACAAAGGAGTTTATTTTCAAATGATTCTTGCATTGACTTCATGTGCCAATTGCTAACAAGAAGGAGAAGCTATTATTTTCATAAAAGACCTTGAAATAATAACTGTTTGCTCTCTGTTTCAAGTGAGGGTGCATTAAGGTGTATAAATCATTTCAATAAAAATGACATTGATCAATCATTTTACTTACCTAACCCTAACCAGCTTACTGCCTGATATAAAACATCACATTTTTTCTTTCCTTTTTTTTTTCCTCAGAAAATCAGCAATCCACATTTAAATGAAAGAGAGTAGACCAAGCAGCTGAAACCGAGCAGGCTGTGTGTGTCTGTGCATGTTTGCGTGTGTGAGTATCTCTCCCTGAATTAGCATCATGGTTAGAGTCGGTCCCAAATCTGCTCGTGAAATCTACTCCTGCCAGGACTAATTAGCATGAACAACTTCATACAGAGCTTGTGGCAGGGGCCGAGATAAGAGGGGCCCAGACTAGGCCCCAGCCCCCCCATGCCAACATGCTCAAAGCCCCCATCTTATCTCCATCTCCACAGAACAACCAGCCTCTGCCCAATTCCATTCTAATCCTCAACATAAACAGCACTGATATTTCACCAGCGTGGCCCAAGAAAAGGTAAGGACGAGGCGAGAGAAAGAGAAGGCGGAAAGCGAGGGAAGATAAGATCACTCATTTACAAAAAAGCTTTCCCCTGTGACAACACTTGCCCAACTCGTGCTCTAAAAGTCAGTAATTCCCAAGCAAACACTATTGCCTTGCAGTGGCTCAGCTGTGTATCTCTCTTTTTCTTGCATTAGACTCTATACAAATGTTATATGTTCCTGTCTGCTCAACATTCTGATAGAGATAGGGAACCTCAGGCTTAATGAGAAATTAAATTGATTTTATTTAATCAGTGGCTCTAAGCTGGAGTGCTAACTCTGCTGTAACCCTGTTCATCTTGCTAACTCTGTCTCATCTCCAAACCCCTTGAGAAGAGCTCATGAGTCAGTTTAGGGATTTTGAACACGCAGTTTGTATAGTAGATCTTTAGATCCGGCTGCCATCTGTTATTTATACTATCCACAAATACAGCACTAAATCACAAACACTGAATACACCAGACAAACTGTACAAGCACAAATTTGTTGTGAATTTAGGACAGAATCAGTGTGTTTGATCGTTCAGGCTTGGATTACAGTCGTGCAGCGTGCAGCCGCGTGATTATTTTGAACAATCAACTCTGAAACAAGATTACGAAAGAAAGGCTCATGTTTGATTGTCTTAAAATAATCACCAGAGTGAAACAAATCTACATGGCCTCGAATAACACACAGGGCATATTCAGAAATCCAGGCAACGCTTAGTCTTCCCTCTCATAGGACATTAAAATCACTGTAAACACTCTGCCTACACAACATGCCAGGCCTTAGTTGTCTTGAACTTAGTACTGTGCAATGCTGCAGCATTTCCAAAATATTTAAATTCCGTACAGTCATGTGAGAAACAGATATGAGGTAACAGGCAGTTGATGGTTGCTTCAAAGACAGAAAGACAGAAAAGGAGTGAAACTATTTCATCCAACGTTACTTATTTGAACTGTGAATTCTGCAGCTAAAAAACGATGACAATCTGTGATTGTCTCTGAGTGAGTGACGCTCATAAAAACACATGGCACAGTCAGTGTAACTGATTTATAGATACCCCTTTAATTATTTTAACTATTTAATTATTTTACCCTTAAATACATGGGTGTTTCCTCAACATTTTTCAATATACTGTACATTGGACAGATTTGTGACTTGGCACTTATATCTACCACAAATTGATTGACAAATTGGTATAATAGTGTAAAACTGTCAAACATTTAATTGACAATAAGAAAATAATAGCATAAATTATATTTTGATATTTTGTTGTCTAACACAGTTTGTGCTATAAATTACAGACTTGGGTCATAACTACTGTACTTGTGCACAGAAATGTTTTCAGGCACTAGACTATATCAAGCATATTGAGCTTAAAATTACAGAATGTTGTTTACAACTACCTGTACATTGTTATTTAGCAATCTAAGAGAAATTATAAATTATTTTGTACAATGCTGGAATTTTGTTATTGGTAAAGTGTTAAAACTAAACAGATGACGGAATATTGTTCTGAATCTTTTTATTATAATGAATAACTATCTTTCTTATATAATTGCTCCTATTGGCTCTGATCAGTCGTGAGAATGTCACTGTGAGAGTTAACATGCACTAGACCAGGCAAAATAGGTTGGTGGGTATGTGCCAGTGTGAATAAACGTCTGTTCTTTGAGTTTAGTTTATCTCTGTGTGTGTGGAGGCAATTCTAGTGTACTCTAAGATAGAATTAGTGAAGCACGGTTTGTCTCCGTGTAGACAGGTGATTGTCTCTTGGCTGTCTGATGGCCAGGGGCATAGTCTTACTGTGACAACTGAAGGCGTGTGTGATTGAGTATGTATGCGTGTGAGAGAAAGTTTGTGTGTGTGTGTGAGAGAGAGAGAGAGAGAGAGAGAGTTTATGTGGTTGTGTGAGGAAGTAGGGTTAAGATATTATCATGACAGGAGGGGTAGGAGACAAGGACAGCGAGATGAGCCAGCGACCTGAGTCTGTGAAAACGAGACAAGCTCTTTACCTGTCCTCCTGGATCACATCAGAGAGAGAGGTTGAGCCTAAAACGTACCTATACACATAATGTGGAGATGGAGTACACACTTATGACCTCCCCATATTAAAAAAGGTACAGCTTTAGCACTGTTAGACAATTTATTCATTTTGTTAATTATATGTTCTGTGCATAATGACGTATCAATTCACGTCTAATTCACATATAGTAGCAACAACTGTTGTGGATAAAATCATTCAGTCAGTTGTATTTAGTTTAGTAGTTGGGTGAGGTAGCCTATTTGTGTTGAAGTAGGATGAAATTTATAGAATATATCCACAAAACCGGGTTGTAGGGAATGGGACAGGACTTTTATGCTATTGCTTGAAGTGAGAAAAATAAAATTTTGAGTCTTGGAAGATGGTAAGTTTAGCGCAATTGTAGACCAAAGTAGGTTCGAAAATACCATTTCAAATGTTACATCCCCTGTTGCGCCGCTCCATCCACGTCAGCATAGGTGTGTTTATTGGAGCTGGAAAAAAATATCTTCATGCCCAAATTAGCAATACGTAGGCATTATACCACTAAGTTAGGCTTGTGTCTGCACAAAAATACAGCCCCATATCAGTAATTTGTTTTTCAGTAAATCAATTGACATGTTAAAAGCAGCACCAGGGCTATCCTTTCTCTGTCTTTTACTTAGGTTAGCCAGTAGCTCTGGAAAATTATAACCTGGTTGCACACTTTCATATTTAATCGTTAGCAAGCATGACAGACCCTTTTTGTGTCAGACCCCCCCACCCCCACCCCACCACACCCCACACACACACCCTCCATTTAGCATTACAGTGATGGCTAATGGAGAGTCTCCACCACATAATGAGAACAAGGGAAGAACAAAATAGACAAAAAAAAGAAAGGAAAACGAAATATAAGAAAGGAAAGGACTATTGAGGGCTGTCTCATGCCCCCTGTGTGTCATCGTCTATGTATGTGCGCCACTGTCTGTCTCTCTTTGGCTCCTCTCATGTGAGAGGAAGGCAAAATCAGAGGATGGAGGATGGAAGGATGGGCTCAAAGCGGTGAGTAAAGGAGCCGGATCTCAGCTCTGCGAGAATTGCCTCACCACATTTGTTTTGCCAAAGTCTGGGCCCTGATAATATGTCACCTCAGATCAGCGAACTCAGCACCGCATTTCTAGCCCGAGGCGAGGGACATAAACACATATCATATTAGATTATTGCCACACATCTCACTTTTGTTTAAAGTTAAATGTTCTTGGAAGAGGCAAATGGATTTGTTGTTAATTTATTAAGAAATACAATGTGGGTAAAAAAAGAATGCAACAAAAGCATAGCTATATTTTTAATCAACTGAAAATTGTATGTATGCCCACATAGTCAAAAAGCAATAATTAATGCAGATGTACAAATTTTCTCTTTCTCATCCTTTAACACAACTGCATACGCACACGCTCACACACACACATACAGAAACAAAATGTGCATGTAGGTGTATCACTCTCCCTCATGCACACAAGGGTAGCAGCATTGATCATATAATTTACTCTTCTCTATTAGCCGACCATGATATTGATCAAATAATTCCTTCAGCAGAATTTGGACGTGGCCAAATTGCTAAAATGGCTGCGCTGCATTTAAGCATGTGCGGCAATGGTGCGCCCATCGATTGTTCCTGCCATTCCCTCTCTGCATGTAAACAACTCCCTTTGAGAAGGTTCTGGACCCACATGGTGCATGGCATGTTTGTGTGTTCATCAAACTCTGAAATTAAGTAATTCAAGTGGCCTCCTCATCCCCACTACTCAGAATAGAAACAAATTGCACGCACTCACTCCTGAGGTAATTTCCCAACGATTTGAAGATTGCGGCAGCTGAACGGCAATTTGACCCCATTTTCCTATGGTTCCCCTGCCTGATTTCCTATGTGGCCTGAGGCTGAGGGAGAGAACACCTCTCCTTAATCTCTGACTACAGGAGTGGGGATAAGATGAACAATGACAATGGTGTATGTGACCACATACACACACCTAGCTACCTAACTACACACAAATGTACACATTCACTGTTTCGCACATAATTCAAGCTGTTTTTATATCCACCATGGCCCGGACAGGTCACTTGCCATTGGATATGCCGACAAATGGCCCCTAGAGTAGGGAGAAGAGTACAGGATCCAGATATCATGTCACATTTGATTATCATGGGTCAGTGGAGATAAGAAATGTGCTGGGCTCTTTATGTGTCCTGAACACTGTGTGTGTGTGTATGTGTGTGTGTGTGTGTGTGTGAGAGAGAGAGAGAAAATAACTGGTCATTTACTGTAAAGATCTATGATACATTCTTAAAAAATTGATGTTGGAGATGTCCTGGACAGCAACATATGAGTAAGTATATTAAACAAGCACCTCCAAAAATGAATATTTCATGCACACTGGAACCATAGGGGTTGAAGGGGAAAAAACACTATATCAGTTGTTTCTCCGACACACACACACACACACACACACACACACACAGAATGCTCAGATCAAATCATGTTTCTGGAAAGCATGCTCAGGACTGGAGCTGGTGGCCCAAAAGGAGTGATGCGATGAAGTGACACATTCTGTCACTATGGTGGCCTCGCTCGACTCGCCACTGAAAACCCCGTCAGCCAGATTTGCTGATGAAGCACCCAGTCTGTCTCTCCCACCCTCTCTTTCTCTGCTGCGCTCTCTCCCTCTTTTTGCTCTGCTTTGCGACCTGATCCTGTGTGAGGACAGTAGAAAGAGAGGTAGGAGGAGAGTGGAGGAGTTAAGTAGTATAGGGATAGATAGAATGAGGGAAGAGGGGTTTAGTGATAGGGAGAATAAGGAAGAAAGAGAGAGGGACAGAGAGAGAGAGCTTGCTCAGTTTAGATTAGAGTGAGAGTGACATTGCATCAACTCACTATCACATCCCCTCCACACTGGTGTCCATCAGCCGTCCAGCCTTCTAACGTCCTTGACACACACACAGGCTCTTCACCAGACACACAGATCCCCCGCCCCTTACAAACACCCATACCACTCACAGATATTGTGTGAAGCTTAGCAATCATTAAAAGCTTGAAGCCTAGGAATCATTAAAGTGTGCATGTGGTTGTAATATTCAGTCATTCAACAGTGCATAGATTGAATGCAAAGACTGATCAATCTATTAAAGTCCCCTGCCCTGCACATTGCAGTGACCGCACCATATCCGTCAATCTTCATTCAAACATGGCACATATCTCTGGGGTCTTCTGATTTGAATGCAATAAATAAATGAAAGGAGCCAATCAAGATACTCCAGCAGAGCCTGCAGATGAGGCATGTTGAATATGACAAAAAAATTCAAATATATATAAAATAAGAAAGATTATATAAATTAATATATAAAGAAAGAAAAGAAAGAAAGGAAAACAATATGCTGTAAATTAATGTAGAAAAAAGAAAAAGAGAAAAAAAGAAATGAATGAAGAAACCCGATGTTTCAGGACACCGCCAATACATTCAGTTAGTTGTTGACTCCAGCAGTAAGTGGTCGCGCCCGGTCCCCCAGCTGCTTTGTTGAGGTAATATTGATTTTCAAACAGCTGGAGGACACTGCTTCCTTCAAAGTCATTAACGAAGCAGCATCAAGTAAATTTCCAACTCACCAGAATAAAAATGCCATGAGCACACTGTCACAGAGTTTGAGGTGCTGCAGAAAGTAACGCTTTTGCTTCTTATTGTTGAAACCCAAGCCAATTGATGTCTTCTCAAAGACCCTGCTTTCCTTGTTTTTCCTCCACACAGGAAAACTGTAAAATGATATGCCATTTCTATTCTTTTGCTTTGATGGTCATGTGATTGGCTATTGCAGTTTATGACAAAACAGTGGCTTCCCCTCATTTGAAAAGAAACTGTAGCTATATTGCTAGTAGCAAATAACTAGCTAGGTAACATTAACACAATCATGTCTGCACTCTTTTTTTGTGTTTATATCGTATTTCCAGCTGTTTTTCGGCGCATCTCGCGCATCTTGGGCATCGGGTTGCTTTGCCTGTAAACTAGTAAGTTAATTATCCACTATAAAATGCCACTCAGCTTTATTAACGCTAATGTTTATAATGTGTCTACACGTTGTAACAAGTTGTGTCTACAAGATGATTGATTAATAATTGAAAAAAATTACTAATGCTTACAATGATTTTATTCAGTTTATTGAGTTATCCCTGAACAAAGACAAGGGTTTATGCATTTCCCATAGGCCTTAAAGTGTTTTTATGTTTTATTTTAATTTGGAGTGACAAGTCCATTTGACCTTTAACCCCGCCCACTCAATGAACCATGACACCCAGATGTCGCTATGCTGGAATTGTAGCTAGTTGCATTACATAATCACTGTTAATGTATATGAAATATGATCAGCTTCTATTTTATACATAGCCTTGTTTGTGGATCCATACATTACGGTCATGAATGTTTTCCCCATCCAGTTGGGTAGCAGGTAGTAAGTTAACAGATGTCTATTGCCACTTTCAATTTCAACTCATGTATAGTTTTATTTCCACACTAATTTACTTTCTTGCCCCAGATAATATTTTATAATATTAATGCCATTTGTACCCATGGGTTTGGTAACTAATGTAATTTCTCCATGTTGTAAGTTAGCATTTGTTAGCTAGCATTCCATTCGCTATAGGCTATTACCTAGCATGTTCTTGTATGAGCTGTTGGTGAGAGAGATTTCATAATCCCAGCCAACGTATTTGTGTCTTAGTGAGATTAAAAATGGTGGAGGTGACCCAGCGGGGCTGCAGGCCAGGCCCCAGGCCCTGCTCGAGCAGCCGGAGCATTAAAGGTAATCTCATTGACTGATTTCATGGCTGAACATTAGTGTCTGTGTAAGCTGGAGAGAGATGAAACTCAATCCTCTGGCTTTGTCTGTTAAGAGGTGCTGAAAATAACACACACAATTCCCATGCCCAGGCATGTGCTCTGAATTGCTGGCTTCTCATACAGGGTACACATACACGGAAACACACAGACACGCACACATCACACACGCACGCACGCACGCATGCATGCATGCACACACACACACATACACGCACGTCCAAAATGTGTCAACAGGAAGTAAAAAGTGCATTAAACTTCATAGTGAAATTCTGGCACATAACTTTATAGACAAAGTCAGACATTTTCTCATGCACAAACACACACACATATACACACACAACCCCGGAGAGTCATCCCTGCCCAAACAAAGCCTTAAGTTTGTTTGTAATGCAGATTGACAGCTATTTCAGGAAGTGCTGTGGTTAATAACACAGTCTGGAAAATTTCTGGGCTTGTCTGTGTGTTTGTGTGTGTGTGTGTGTGTGTGTGTGTTGTGCAGTGTAATGTTAACACCTCACATTCCACTTCAGATTAAGTACAAAGCATTCTTCCCTGTCACCTGAAAAAATGTTTACGCTTCTGCACTCATAATTCTTGGTGTGCAGTTCATACTTTCCAATGTCATTGCACTTATAGCCATGCACAAGAAGATGTAAGGTAATTGTCATGAATGGCATTAAGTTATCACTGTATTTATTCTAGTCAGTAGGGTCCTTATCCATTTGCTAATTCCTGTCATCTTTCTTTTTTCCCCCTCATTATCAGTAGAGATAGTGGGGGAAGGACCTTGTATTGCCAATGCTTTGATGATTATAACAAAATATAACCCCGACATTTATACAGCATGGCTCTGGCAGTTTTCAATTGCCATCTTCCCTACCCCGTCAGTCTCCTCCTGTGCTGTGTAATACTCACAAATTAACAGTTTATTATTTCCTTGCCATCTCCGTATTCCTGGCCACTTTTTATTCATGCTCTCAATCAGATACATCAGACATGTGGGGCATCTCTGAAAACGCTACACAAGTTAATGACATTATCCAGCTTCCTGAGGGACAGACCATTCCCACAGACAGCTGAAATCTCACAACGTGCCAAAAGGGCATATCATTAATTTGCTTGTACAATGCATGTCTAATGTATTAGCCGTGGAATTCTAGACATTGCTAACGGTGCAGCATCGTGCAGCCTCTGCCTCATGACAGCAGGGCACTCAGTGCCATCCTGGATCCCTGCCGCCCATATGAGATTTCTCCTTATTTCTTCCGCACCCCACTTCACCATGCTCAAAATGAATTCCATCATTCCTCCATGTTCCAGATGAGAAATTAATTACATTCTTCTTGAAGTTAAATTAATATCTGCCGGTTGATTGTTGCACATCCTCTCATTTCAAGGCGCTCATGGTGGCTCTGAAGTGCACTAACAGTTGATGGCACCATTAGCTTGAATTGTTTCTGCCAAACCTTATCTCTCCTACTTCATTCACCCTGCTTTTATGCCCATTTGTCCTCTTATGTAGTGCATAATTCATTAATTTTATTGAAAAAAAGATCAACTTATGGAGCAACAAAGGGGAGATTGTAAGATAATAATAAGTGATGATTAATACAGTAAATCATGTTGATAAGTGTGGCTTGGGCGAGGGAGCCATGTTAATTCAGAGCCTGTTCTCTGATAAGGCAGGGTGTAGACAAGAGATTCTTTTCATGAAATGATATAATAACTGGGACAGCTTTTTAGACACTGTGCTCTGTCAGCAGTAGCCTGATGTCAGAGGTTTTTATATCAAGATAGGTAAAAACACTTCTCAGGGTTTTTTTTACACAGGAAAGCACTTTTCGGACAGGGCGTGTGGACATGGCCTGCAGTGTAGGGTTTTCACATATACTAATAGCTAGTCTGCTCCCCCTGGTATTGTATTCATGTGCGTGTATTTGTGTGTGTGTGTGTGTTTGTATGTGTGTGTGTTACAGGCCCCTGATGGCACTGACAGTGACCACCCCCAAATGCCGTCCTGCACTGTGCATGTGTCTATGTCTGCCCCTGACAGCTACGGTTATGAAGATGTCACCTATATAACGGCCTGCTATTGTGTACTTGTGTGACTGTGTCCCTCTGACAACCTTGATACCATCTGAAAATGACCTTTGCTGTTTCAGCCTGGAACTCCATTTTTTCTCTGTCTTCTGTATGTGTGTGTCTCTCTCTGGCTCTCTAAAGGCAGATACACTAAGCTGATCTTGAGCAGACAGGAAAGACAGCTTGGTGTTGGTCTTTAAGAGGGGACTTATTCACATCCCTGAATTGACAATCAGGTTAAGATTACAGGAAATTGGCATTTTAATAGTTAATCTAAATGTCAACACTCTATTATGCAGAAGCTTAGCAGTAATAAACAAGATAATAAAGCTTATAAATACAGTTTAGGCTGTATGTTAAACTACCCTAAACATCTAGAGAAGAATGTGAAAGAATGTGCACGTCACAATGCTATATATATATATACTATATATACTATTTAATACATCAATGTTAATATGAAACTATAGCCTATATCCCATATCCCATATATCCCATATAGCATGACTTCATAGTGCATATAACACATCACTTTGCAAGTCAGAGAAAGCTTACATTGAGGTAAGCCATTGGGTTTAATGTCAAGGTGAAGCAAGCCTTTATGTGGCGCTATTAATCTATATTTTCACCTGAATCTGACATGCTTCCCCACTCCTGCTCCATGCATTGTACCGCTTCCTTACATTTTCTACTGTTCAATGCCAGTCTGTCCTGCACTCGGCAGTCTCACTCCGAATCCTGTTTGCCATTTCTGTGTGATTGCATCCAGCTCTGCCACACAAAGCCACTGTATTGTAAGAGTGTACAGTCAACGCAGACTCATGGCCTTAAATTGAGGGCAACAAAGGACAAGCAGATTGGGAGTTTATAAAGATATGAACTTGGACACAGGGGCTTCTGAATGGAGCGTCCCTCTTATGTCAGAAAGTACTCCAAAGAAACAACTCTATTTTTTGTACATGCAGGCATGAGAGAGCTGCCAAGGCTGTCCAGTATGGCAGCTCTTATTTCGAGTCAAATGGCATACAGTTGGTGCTAGTGAGGAGAAGATTCGATGCACAGTGAGGAGTGTGTGTGAGTGTAGGCCTATATAAACTAAGGTGTAACATGCAATCTCAGCAGCCAGTTTAATGCAACAAGTGGGCAAAGAAAAAGCAAGGAACATACACTTACTGAGCACTTTATTAGGAACACCTGTACACCTTCTAATTCATGCAATTATCTAATCAGCCAATTGTGTGGCAGCAGCGCAATGCATAAAATCATGCAGATACGGACCAGCAGCTTCAGGTAATGTTCACATCAACCATCAG
>JAOUQW010000038.1:8855576-8867289 GCA_028565825.1 Olivaichthys viedmensis | reverse complement strand
TGCTATTTCTAAAGAACCATTGAAGAACCGTTTTCAGCATAGCTAAAAAGACTGGCAGTCAAAGGTTTCTTATAAAATCTACATATAGGCTACATCTGTGCTTTCTGTGCTATAATTGTAGCAGGCCAAAATAACAATTAAATCATTTATGTGGCTGTTTTTTGTTTTCCTTATGAATGAAAATAGACAGTTCTCAAAGGGTATGCAGTAGGCCTATATTCTGGGTTAGGGGGGCTCAAAATAGACAAAGACAATGGACTTGACTGGAGTTCGAGGACAGGCCTTCTGCGGTTCCACAAAGAAAGACGAGAGAAAACGTGCAGGCTATGACGTCGTGATATTATTATGCGTTCCTGTTTGGGCCAATGTCATAAACCTATGAAAACAAACATGGGTGCACGGTGGCTAGGGCACATCCTCTTTTAGGAAGGAAAGGGGACTTAACGTGGAGAGCAAGCAACGGTATCAACAGTCTGTTTAACCTCGCCGTGAACCATGAACTTAGGACGAGCTCCCAATAACTTCCCATCACCTCTCTGTGACTTATTAGCCGTCGCATGCACCTGGCCACTGTGCGCTCTGAGGCACGAGCTGTGTCCAAACCGCACACCAACAAACTTGATGTGTCCACCCGTCCGGTTTACCCTCTGACAGTCCGGCTGGTTTACATCTTCAGCCCAGTTGTTGTACTGTTGAGTACTGTTGTACTTATAAGCATGGTGCAGGAAAAAGTCTGTTGTTTTGTATAGCTTTCCCTCCGACAGGCTATTTTGTGGCCCAATTGTATCATCAGCAATCAAGCCCCAGTTTACGCAAATAACCAACATGAAAACACTCTCATGATTGCACATTTGTAAGAATTCGCCCAAACCAACTTATGAAAAGTTAAGAACAAGGTCATGGAAAGGGGCAAGGATTAGTGTTGTTTTCTAACTACCGTTTTAACTGTTTTTTTTTGTTTTAACTACGGGTTTTAACTATCGGGTTATCCGTGCGTTAACCGGTCTATCGTCACCGTAGTCGGTAAAGGTAGACCGATATTGATCATTCATCTGAACGAACGAGTCACTTCACAGTGGAGGTTCTGATTCTGATTCTGATTCTGATTCTGATTCAGATTCAGATTCTGATTCTGATTCTGCGACTGCGTCTCTAAAGCCTTGCGACCTTCGGAATTTACAAGCAAGTCCAAATATCCTTATACTTCAGGTTGATGCATGAATAAATAAAGCAACTCAACACAAAGGTTTCAAATTTCGAAGATGCAGGATCATGACAAAGACCGCGTCTCTAACCCATCAAGAGTACGAAGCACTTTATAAATCATTGAATCAATACATTTTGGATGAATTTAATGCTGTGATGCTTTAGGGCGATTCACCGGAAATCATAACAACAGCATCCTAAAGCTATAAGTCCTTATTAAACTTTTTTTTATTTTAAATGTTTACACCATTTAGGCTGAGATGACACTACAGTGGTTTCAACTTTGGTCGTTGGCAGTGTAACAGACGTAAATTATATTTGCTACTTTGCAAGTATGCAGTATCTGCTTGATTTGGGCGAATGTCACTTTCACTAAGCCTGTTATAGATAAATAAAGAGAGAGAGAGAGAGAGAGAGAGAGAGAACGTGTGTGTGTGTGTGTGTGTGTGGGTGTGTGTGTGTGTGTGTGTGTGTGTGTGTGTGTACAGGTTTTACTTGCCAAAGAAGTAATTAGAGAAGTGACACAATCAACATTTTATATGCATCATGATAAAATATAGCCCACATATGACAGCTCAGGATGAATTTAAGGACAGCTACATTCAATTTATATAGATTTTTGTCATTAGCCTGTTTTTCCCCATATCTAATCATTCTAGTTCCTACAATAAAATAATGATGTAACCGACTGTAATGACTTTTCAAACAGGTTCTGTTCATTGATCATTTTAATGTTAAGGCATGATAGCGATTTTCGTCCAGTTTCTTTACTCGGTAAATATCAGAAAACTGCGTTAATACAAGGGGAAAATGAGCGTTTCGGATTTCGCAAGTTACAAAACCTTTGAAGAGACTGCCTTTGTTACTTACCTTCCTTCTCTAATCCTCCATTAAGTAAGTAAGTAAGAAAGTAAGTAGATGAATAAATGAATGAATGAATGAACCAAACCAAACCAAGCCAGACAAACAAACAAGCAAATAAACCAAAAAATATTCAAGGAACGTTCCACGATTCATGTTTTCAGCATTTGATGATCATTTAGAGTCCATGAAATAAAAATACAACCAGTAAATTGAGAATTGAAAAAAAAAAAAGGTTTCGTTTTAAAAGAAACTATACAGGGTCCCAGTTTCCCTAAAGCATCGTAAAATTAGAATCATCTTAAATGGAAGAGAGAGAGAGAGTGCTCAATATGTTGCTCGCTCTACCAGTTAACGATGATCTTTGTGTGGGATGCTTTTGGGAAACGTATCCCTGATCTACATCAGGAAGACCAGACGGTCTAACTTACGATCATAATTAGTCTACTATAGAACGGTCTACCTAAAAGATCTTTCCTTAAGTTTCTGATTCTGTTTGTACGCAGGAGAAAAAAAAATACCAGCAAGAATTTACATGGGAAAAACATTTTAGTAACTACGAAGCACATTGCAGTCCAATGTACAATAACAAGATCCTATGAATACCATAAACATACAATGCATCTTACTATAGCCTAATTAACTGTGGGCCATGCAAACGTCTGTTGAATGTCTAAAATGAAGCTTTCCCGAATCCCAAAAACATTAATCGACTAGCATGCACTGTCAGCTACCTGCCTATAAATAATACCCAGCTCATTTGTTTTCAGTTTGTATTTTTCGTACATAATAAATCATGCATTTTCTTAAAAACAATAAATCGCATTTTCTTGCAGTGTGGCCTATGTATTAAACATTGTTTTGCGTGTCATCACGTGGAGTTGGACAAATATAATGCGGGAGACGTTTGTGCATACTGTTATGATACTTTCCTAAGAGGTACCTCTTTGGAGCAGCTCTACCTGTTGAGGTTCAGCTGCACATCGGTGTTATTTAGCTTGTAGCTGTCAGGCCGATGCAGCGCAGCGCCTGTACCGGAGCTCTCCAGACGCTTTCTATCGATCCCTCTAGTCCGGCTCCACCGCAGACACATATCCCATCCGACAGGAGTTACTCACCCGTGCATAACGAGTTCAGGCTACACAGCATTTTGAGTAATTACGGTGTGAGCTATAGCTAGCAATACATAAGCATTTACATGGAAGGTTAATTTAAATTGGACATGTAACGTTGACTAAATAAACTCATTTGGATTTGATGCATGTTTACTTTTGACGTACAGGCAAAACGGCCTCTTGACATAAAGCCTATAAATAAAAGTATTATAACTCAGAAGTTGTGGGAAAAAAAATAAACTTTCCTCTCGCTGATATGCTTACCACTCGTTTTACCTTCCAGTGCGCCATGATTTAATTACATAGAGGAGACAAATAGGCCCAGGGCTTAATTTTTTTTAGTCCAAGCGTTATCAGGTTCAATAGTTCAAGTGAAATGGTCTGCTGTGAGCATGAATTTAGTGTAAATCTTAGGAACAGTTTTTTTGCACGGACACCAAAACAAGCTAATCAGAAACATTTTATGGATAAGTGGCCATGTTATAGAAAGAAGAAAAAAAAAAAACAGGTCGATATCCCCACGCAGTAAAAAGTCCAGTGTTGATTTAACATAAACAGTTCAACTGGATGCAAACAAACACTGTAAGTATTTATAAATCAGTATAGGTGTTCATTCAGCACTGGGGATTGCAGCTCTTTGACTGTTGTAGCTAATAACAACAGTATAGCAATTTGATGTAAGATATCAGTCACTCTATTTTAGATGCAATAAATGTACAACTCTGTTTAAAAATCTTAAATTAAATACATTATATGGAGTCTAGCAACTTTTTGGATGCCTTCCTAAACCGATCTAATTTCCTTAAGAGAGAAGGCCAGAATACTATAATCCACTGGAGCAATAATCACTGTCATACTCGATGGCGATTCACGTCAGGGCTCGTCCGATGTTAATGTGCTGGTTCTGTGCAATTTTTCGGTCACTTGACTTCTTGTTAAATGAAGGACGAGGGAGAAAGCTAATGTCAAGCACAGCTTCAGCGCAGGCAAAGTCAGCAGCAGTTTTCATCCAAGCCCTGTTCTCTTCGAGACAGAAAGCAAATGCAAAATAAAGTCAGGATAATGATTATGGTGCTCCATAGAACATTGCAGATTCAAGGCAACAGAGACCAGCGGAAGCCACAAAAGTGCCTTCATATTTTCTCATTTCAACTGACCGTTTTTTTTACTTTAGGCCCTACATAGGCCTATAATAGGGATCACAACACAAACAAATAATGGCACCAAAAAGCATTTTGTCTCACACACATGACCTCATCCACGAACTGGTATTTGCCAGTTGCAGAAAAAGACGTGAAAACGAGCAACTTAAATAGATTAGTATAAAAATCCGCAGCTCAAACAACGGCACTGGACTACAAATAAAGGTTAAAATAGCTATAGCCTGACAAAATACATCCGGGTATTGCAACATTCACCCGCTTTATAAAAGATCCTTAACTGTAGTTATGAAAGGCCGAGGAGGTGCGGATAAACAGGCATTGGCCAAAAGTTGTGGTGAATGAACGGCAAGAAATGTCCAGTGGTGAATCATCCCTACAGCATTCGAGTTTCGTACTTTTACATTAACACTGTAGGGTGGGTTGACACCGGGGTCTCGTTGGGTGAAAAGTGTTACAGTTCCTAACTAAGACCTTAGTGTGATAGTGGTTCCGACAAAGCAATGAGTTGCCAGAACAATTTTATATTTTTTCCAGGTTAATATGATAACAACTTCAGTGTTTAGATAATGCTGTACAACATGTCTAATCATGTTTGACCGATAGTGAACTACAGCTAACAACTACAGATGGAAACAGAACACTATTCAAAATACTGTAGCACACACACCGACATACAACAATAGGGTCAATATAATAATAATAATAATAATAATAATAATAATAATAATGTCACATTTAATGTTGAATAGTATTTGATGCATCGGTATAAAAACCAAAGTTTTCATGTTTATTTACTATTAATATGTAATTAATATGTATTAGAGTGCTGGAATATAATGGGCTCATGAGCACACATGTAAAGTGCTGTTTGCCTGAGGAAAAACCTACGAGAGTGTGTGTGTGTGTGTGTGAAGTCATGTGTTAGGCTCAAGACCATGAGCGAATGCATGAATTATCTTATTTGTGCGTTAAGCGGTCGACTCACACACCTGGAACAGTGATCATTACACCTCCAGCACCAAGAGACGCCACCGCCCTGCAAGTCAAAGCCTTCTTGCAGCCTTTAGCTTAGTTATTAGACTGCAAAATAAGTTACAAAAAGCCTTTAAGGATTTTAAATTGCTAATTAATCGTGATTACTACTTTCTAACTTAATCAGTAGACGACAAAAATCCTGTTCTCATTCTCAATAAAAAATACTTTCTTGCTTCTTATTTACTGCCTGATAAGGTGACTTGCGATTAGAAGATAGAATAACTGCATTTATGTGCCTATCGTTAGTGCTGGTAGTAATAGTTATTTATTTGCTGTTACTAGTTAATGTATTTATTTTTAATTACATATGAATTCATTTCATTTTATTTAATTATTTAATTATTGCCTATAATGTAATTTTTTACGTAATATTTAACGTATACTTACGAAAAAATACCCTTTTATAACTGTTACAGAACTTTATAATGTTGTAAATTACTGCCATAATAATCTTTCTTTTCAGATTTGCCTAAAACAATAGACCTGTCTAATCTAAATTGAACACGTTTTGCATTTCTATGCTAAATAACATACAATGCTAGAAAATTCATAGCATAATTATTCTAATGCCCATAAATAAACTTTCAGCTTTTGAAGTAATCAATCAAATAAACAAATAAATAAAAACACAATATAGTTGATATCCTGCGTAATAGAGAATCGTGACCGGTTAGCATTTTGTCGTTTGAGGAAGTAAATTATGAAGCACACATATTTCTGTATAGGATGTAAGGTTCTAAAAAAAGATTTATGGTTCAAAGTGCGACCAGGAGTGTTTAACCCCGCGATTCATAATGGATTTTTAGGAAAATCAAGCAAATATTGCATACTGCAAATACAAAAAAAAAAAAAAAAAAAAAAAAATCGTTTTAGAAGGGATGGGGAAGGTTGGGAGGTAACATGTATCCGAGGGTGTGTTATTGATTTATCTCACAGGGACGATTAACATAGCAATGTGAGAGCCCTTGCTATAGCTAACCGTGTGGCTGACCTGTCATATCGGCTGGGTCTAAAGGCATATACCGCGCATGTTAGCCCATATGTTGTCATTCATTTAGTGGTCATTGGATTTTAAAAAAATGACACCTCACCAGAGCGCGCTTGCGCGCGCGCGCACACACTATGGAGTTTGGCTAGGTAGGGGCAAGAGGACTCGGAAGAAGAGGGCCTACATTTCCGGGCGCCTGGTTCCATTCAGCAGAGAATCCTCCAATGCTTTCATTAGAAGTAACGAGTTGACACAAGGTAAATCTAACATTGAGGCGCCATTCTCTTGGAGCGCGGAGAAGCCTCATTAAATGTCGCTAACAAGCCGTGCACATGCACTGATTGGACAGCTCCCGTATAACTCTGCAGACCTAGCAGGATGCCAACTTAATGAGACCACACAAAAAAAGACATGGTGGTGGAGAACAAAACCTTCACGGTACAATAAGATGGACTTTGCCAAAACAGCTTAACGTTTGTTATCAAGAAGAACGGAAGCCTAAAACAGAACGACAAAAACAAATGTTAAGTGTATGAACTTTAGAATCAACTGAACAATTCGATTTTAGGAGGCAAACAAATAATGAATAACGCAGCATTACTAATTGTTTGTTTCGTGCTGTAATTGTGCAATAGGCTACTTCCCTGGAGCCAGTGTTAAACGTGCGCGTTACAATATGCGATGTGATGCTTTGCATTTGTGCTTCAGTAGTTATATATCTACATTTCGGTTATTTTACGAAAGGTATAGAGCCTACAAAAAAAAAGAAGAAGGTTAAATCTAGAACCCTTAAGGGTGCTTCGATTGTCCCTCTGGAGGAACCCTTAAAGGTTCTACGTAGAGTGTTTCCCTATCAGAGAGGGTTCCGAGTAGAACTCCTTTAGAAAGCTAAGATCCGTTAACTCTCCAAAAACAAAACATTTGAATAACCCCTGAAGATGTAGACTGTACTCACATTACCAGTGCATGGTGCCTCAGCGGAGTGTCAAGAACGCCAAATTACATCTGCAGGTTACGGCTATGCAAAAGTCATGGACGATGCATAACGGAAGAGGTTGAAAGCTTTTGACTAAGCAAATAAAAAGGGGGCATTTGCGCCCCATCCCGACGGTCCCACAAAGCTGCAAGCTGCGTTTGCCCTTTCGGGATTTCTGGAGTGGAGAGCAAGCAGCGTATCCGCGGCGGAAGCTGCGAAATGATAGGAATCGGCTATTTGTTATCAAGGGACGCCTCTACACCCATCAACTTCGATGAACTGGAAATAAACGCACACATTTTCTTTTTTTATCTTTCTCCCCCTCGAATCATATCAGTCGAATGCGATATTTCAGAAACTTACAAGATGAAACAGATGATGCCCACCACGCTCCCACCAGACCGACCACCGGCACCTGCGAACTGCGTCCATTTAGGAAGATTCGGGGTAGAAAACCTGCGGCAAAAGTCAGAAACGGCATCATTAATTCCTCAACTGCAAGGAAAAGAAGAAAAATAGAGAGACGGCTGGTGCCAGAATTGACAGAGAGAGAGAGAGAGAGAGAGAGAGAAAAAAAAAGGCAGCGAAAAAGAAACGACAAGAGGAAGAGGAGGCAAGCCGAGTCAAGACAGATTAAACCATGCCAGTTTGAAATAAAGAACTAAGTGAGATGGGACAACATTTCTGTACCTTGTTATCCAACGGCTCGCGCTGTGACGACGCGCGTGTTTGTGCAGCTCACTCCAGAGAAGGACCGACGACATTACGCATCAGGTTCACTTCGCTGCAACAACAAAAACAAAACAAAACGAAAAAAACAACAACAAAAAAAAACCCCGCACAAAGTTAGTGTTGACAGGTTAAGGTTAAAGTAATCCAGGCTACTTTTTGAGTAAAACCACGCGATGGCGTTTAACGGGCGATCGCATTGTGCTGTGCGGCGGTGCGGAATTAAATAAACAAAGAGGGAGCTAATGGCTCATCGGTATTGAGGAGCTCGTCCCCCCGCTGCTTATCGCAAAGACTAGAGCAGTGGAAGCTCGAGGATAAACAGACAATTAGCCCAGGTGAATAAACTTGTTTGGGGGTGTTAATTACATGCTTAACGTAAACAAAGGGCCGTGTTAAATAAAGTGATTTAACAGGGGCTTATGCGCACCCCATTCCAGGTCTTACGTTTCGTTGGCCCCTCGGTAATTTCCGTATTGCCTGGAAGCGCAGTTTTCCAGGTAATCTTTTTCTTTTTTTTCTTTTTTTTTTTAAATGCCACGCAAAAACTCAGCACCGTGTAAGGTGATCGGGTTAAACACCTGGAGACGCAAGTCTTTCAGGATATTCAGAATGCAGGGCCTCTTCGAAATGCCGACCGGGCGAGAGTGGATTAGAGCTGGAATATGCGGTCAGCATTTCAATACAGGTTATTTCCAGTCCAGGACGCTTTGCAAAGTGACCGATTCAAGTGGCACTTGGAGTTGCCTCACTGGAGTTTCAGATAACAGGGAAGCAAACGAGTTTGATATCGGGAAGAAAAAAAAATAAAAAAAGATAAAACACCAAACATTATGTCTCGCTTCCTTATCCAAACTGCATAAATCTATGCAATTTTACTGGTAAATAAGCCCAACTAATATGGGAGGGAAATCAAGCTGTCAGATTGCTCGATGTCATTAAATGCAGATATGTTCCGTCAGAACACGTCTCCAAAAAAGCTGTGGTGGAATGCAAAAAAAGAAAAAAGAAAGAAAAAATTATTTGAATGATGGAATTAGCTCGCTCGTATCAAAACGTAGATTAGGATTATTCTGTAAGCTTTAGCGTGGCGGATGAGTACAAGTCTAGATGCTGCTTCTCACTTCGGATAATAACGTTCTCTTACAATGTGGCTGTTGTTCTTAATCGAGTGAACGCGTAAAACCTTAGCACCAACTTAGCCCTGTCTAAATAGAATACCCTGTGCAAGGCTTGAAACCCATATCAGCACGGTTTCGGCACCCAAGCCTCGTGATGTGGACCCACGCATGCCCTCTATTCTAACGAAACCTGCCAAGTGTGTTTCCAGTTCTAGGGCAAAACTGGGGCAGCGATTCACCCTGTAAAAAAAGAAAGAAAGAAAGAAAGAAAGAAAGAAAACAAATATTAGGCTAATGTAATATATAAGAAAACTAAAGCAAATTAATAAATGAGTATTTTGATTGCAACAAACGGACAGATATTTTAATCAGCAGTGTGTTAGTTATTTTCATTTTCAAAAAAAAATCATTTCCCCTATCGCCTATTCACACGCACGGTACAACAGTTTGGTGTTTGGCCTCTGCATAAAAAAAGCCCACTGAAGCCACCAGAGGGATGCTGAGCCAGCATCAGTAGCAGGTCTCTGCGCGGATGACAGCCATGTAAAAGACGTCCAAATCTACTTTTGTGGGCTTCAGGGAAAAATCAAGATTCACGTTCAGCTTACAAGATTGCCCGTTTAGGAGCATGCACTAAAACGAGCTTCTTAATAACATCAAAGAGATGCCGGCAAAATATAGGAATAATTTCTCGTGCAGTGTGTGTACGCGCGGCGCGTTGTAGACTCCGTTTCAAGCCCTTCATTTAAATGTGGATTCCGTGTGCACGACTGTCACCCCGAGCCCCTCCTCCACCCCGTCGCCACCCCTGCCTTCTCTTTACTACATATCTTCTTTAGCTTTAACGAGTCTCGTTAAGATCGCAATAATATTCCACCCACTAATTGCTCATTCCATTCAACAAATAGGCAGAGACTCGGCTTCTGCTTCAGGAGGGAGGGCGGCGTTCAGATCGGACTTCCTGATAACCCCCCCCGCGCGAGCAGCACAAGTGGTGAAAGCCACTACGTACTGGCTAATGATTGGCACGCTTGACAGTGATTGGCAGGGCTGCCATGACAACCCCACAACGACACCGAGAAGACCAATAGAAAAGCGAAACAAAATATTTCAATGCTACACTCACGCGTGGATTTTTAGGGGGAGATATTATGAGGCTAGTGTCATTAGGCGATAGCTATTGAATCATTCGATCTTGCACTCGTCCGTTCCTCTTTTTTTTTTTTTTCCTTGCTAATTTTCTTTCTCTCCCAGGTCATTCCCATGGTTTTCAGATCTCCCTTAGAGCTCTATCCCTCCCATTTCTTCCTGCCCAACTTTGCTGATCGGCCCGTGCTCGTGGCGAGCAACGCGCCCAGCGCCCGGTCTCCCGAAGACTTGTCCATGTTTCAGCTACCGACCCTCAACTTCTCCGCGGAGCAGGTGGCAAGCGTCTGCGAGACGCTTGAGGAGACCGGCGACATCGAGCGACTCGGTCGCTTCCTGTGGTCGCTGCCGGTGGCGCCTGGCGCGTGCGAAGCCATCAACAAACACGAGTCGATCCTGCGCGCCCGCGCTGTTGTCGCCTTCCACACGGGCAACTTCCGCGACCTCTATCACATCCTGGAGAACCACAAGTTCACCAAGGACTCGCACGGAAAGCTGCAGGCCATGTGGCTCGAGGCGCACTACCAGGAGGCCGAGAAGCTGCGCGGGCGTCCGCTCGGACCCGTCGATAAGTACAGAGTGCGCAAGAAGTTTCCGCTTCCAAGGACCATCTGGGACGGCGAACAGAAGACTCACTGTTTCAAGGAGCGGACGCGCAGTCTGTTGCGGGAGTGGTACCTGCAGGACCCGTACCCGAACCCGAGCAAGAAACGAGAGCTGGCACAGGCCACCGGACTCACTCCCACACAGGTCGGGAACTGGTTTAAAAACCGGAGGCAAAGAGACAGAGCGGCGGCAGCGAAAAACAGGTATGCTACATGTATATGGCTTAGTTGCGATTGGAGTGAGAGCATTTGAAACTTTCATTGCCTCCTAAAAGCGGTATTTATAGACTGTATTTAGAAAGTAGTCATCTTGGACAAAGCAAGCAGGCTGGATATGTTGCAGTTGGAGTGGCCAGTGCTGTGTTAAAAAATACGAAAGCTACGAAACCGCGACAATGTTTTAGGTTTTGTGTTAATTATTATTTAAAAAATAAAATAAAAGTGTTAGCCAGATACTAATAGGAAGAGATGTTGTATACCTAAACAGATCAATCAATATTAGTGCTAACAAAAAATAAATAAAAGTAGTGGATGGTTCATTTTGCACAGATGAATACATTTTTGTTCGACAATTAAAGGAGTATTTGTTCACAGAAATACAAATGCTCACATCTAGCCATAATATTATAAACGTTCTGTGATTAAATGTGCAGTATATTATTCCCTTTACAGCTGTTCTGTTGGCTACCAGGTTTTTTTATGAATATTAATATAGCCCTTAAATGAAATATTCCTAAAAGGAGATTACCCAACAGTCCTAAGTACAGT
>JAOUQW010000038.1:8823280-8845283 GCA_028565825.1 Olivaichthys viedmensis | reverse complement strand
GGTTGATGTGGACATTACCTGAAGCTGCTGGTCCGTATCTGCATGATTTTATGCATTGCGCTGCTGCCACACGATTGACTGATTAGATAATTGCATGAATGAGAAGGTGTACATGTTCCTAATAAAGTGCTCGATGAGTGTATATGTCAGTATAATTTATTAAATTTGTCGTATCCTCTAATGACAAGTACATGTGTACTGTGTGGATTCATGTGTGTGTGTGTTGTGCATGTATTTGGTCTTACATTTAGCAGCTGCTCAAAGGCAAACTGAAATCCGGATTTGTAGTCCGTTGTCCCCTTCGCTTGCATGTGCATCACCTTGTTTTTGAAGATCTTTTTGTTCTTCACATTAGCTTGGACCAGCGTCTTAAAGCATGAGACAACAGCCTCTGCCTTTTCATTAAACTATGACAGGAAGAGGAAAAGAGAGCGGTAGAGAGTTCCATTAAAAGGCATTTCAAAGGTTTTTCTTTCAAACTCTTTACATATTTAGACATTTAAACATTTTTCTCATCCATTACGTGTAAGCATCATAATCACTTTTTAATTCATTCTCATTTCCATCAGAAATAATTTGTTTCAACAATTGTAGTTTATTTGCCAAAGCGATGAATGAAACAGCTTGCACAAAACTTAAAAATCATGTAAAACACATTAAATGGGTGATACAAAACCAACTAAGCTTGTTTGTGCTTGAACTCTTTCTGTAAGTAAAATAAAAACTGGACTTTGTTACTTTTAGCACAGAAGGCAGAGGAAGTCTAAAGGGAATAGGCAGAATGAGGGTATCTGTGTGTGTTTGTGTGTGCTCGAGTGCAGCACACTGCTGTCAGTTCTCATTGGCTCACCCGCACAGTAACACCTGCTACATCAGGCCGAGCATTGCTCGAATGGCACTGGTCTACACACCCACCGCAGAATGGTGTGTGTGTGTGTGTGTGTGTTTGTAGCTGTGCACCTCTTGATAGTAAACCCTGTTCATTATTATGTTCTACACAAGAGCTACTTGTGTGTATTTATGATTAGTTCTGTGCTCTAAAGCTGTTAATGTAAGACCTTTAATAGTCGTTTCTCTTTTGAAGGTCAAGCTGCAAATGGACTGACATTTTAGGGTTAAGACGAGGGAAAGGCAGTTCACATATTAAACATGCACGGTGCTGACATTTCTTTGTATTTAAGATTACAAACGTGGAAATAATAAGACACACACACACACAGCCATACACACACACACACACACACACACACCTTAATGTGGCCTAAACCCAGTTTTCTTTGCAGGGACAGTGAAATAGGCAGCATTGTGTTCAGATTAGGCTGCTTACTTTGTGCAGTCAAAACTGGGATTAAGATACACACACTCACTCAGAGCCGCAGATTAGTGATGGGGGCCTGTTTTGCTTTACTGTGTGTGGATATTTGGGTTGGCTGGTTTGTACCTCAAGGTTATCTTGCATGGTGTTTAAATATACTTTTCTTAGCTATTAATTTATTTCAAGGAAATATTTTTAAATTCTACATACTGCTCAGCGATTTTAAAAAAAATGCATGTATAAACGTCTTTGAATTTCATAACATGATAGACAAGGCTTATACAAATGTCACATCTAGGACAATCTTGAAATCTCACTCACTTCTATTCTCTTGTCCTATCAATTTGTGTTTGTGAACGACGCCAATAAACACAGATCTCATTTATTATGACCAGTTTAATTATCTGCGCTTGTACTTTCACTACCTCGCGAACGGCTGAAATAAAGCGCGATGAATTAGCATGCACCCGACAGCAAACATTTTAAAACTAAGCGTTTCTATTCCAAGCTTATCTCTCTAAAATTAACAGTATTTTGAATTACAACTCTCCTAAATATGACTCCTAAAAATGATGATGATGATAATAATAATAATAATAATAAGAACAATAATAATAACAATAAGAAGAAGAACACCAATAATAAAAACAATAATAATAATAAGAAGAAGAACACCAATAATAAAAACAATAATAATAATAATTATTATTATTGTTGTTATTATTTTTATTATTATTATTATCATCATTATTGCTGGTATTATTATTATTATTATTATTATTATTATTATTATTATACGAACAGAGAGCACAACTGATAATGGCAAAAAGTTTGTCAAATGTACCGTCTTGTAAATATAGGCGCCCTTTGGTTTGGGTTCATGGAAAAACAATTAAATTTCCCATCTTCTTTTTTTAAGACATCTCAAATGATAGCTGTGTTAAAACCCTGTTGTGATTTTTTTGGTAACAAAGCTCACAACTCGTGTTCCGTTGTAGGCTAGTGAAAACCGAAATAGCCAATACGTTTATTGGAGGATAGCCTAGAGATCCACCCGCTTTTATCGCCCTGTGGCTTTGAACAAGCTTTTCAGCGGTAACATTATCCACACTGTCATTGACATTAGTAACCATGCAGTGTCTTGTACCTCTCCTTGGCCTCCGCCGCGCGGTCGCGTTGCCTCCTGTTTTTGAACCAGTTGCTGACCTGAGTGGTGGTCAGGCCGGTGGCTTCGGCCAGCTCGCGTTTCTCCCGCGGTGAAGGGTAAGGGTTATGGGTATACCATTCCCTCAGCACGCTGCGGCTCTTCTCCTTAAAGCAGTAGCTCGTCTCCTCGCCGTCCCAGATAGAGCGGGGCAGCGGGAACTTTCTGCGCACTCGGTACTTGCCCACGGCGCCGAGCGGCCGCCCGCGCAGCTTCTCCGCCTCGATGTAGTGAGCCTTAAGCCACAGCTGCTGCAGCTTCGGGTGGTTGTGTGGCGAGAACTGGTGGCTCTCGAGGATCTTATAGAGCTCTCTGAAGTTCCCCCGGTGGAAGGCGACCACGGCCTTGGCCTTGAGCACGCTCTCGTTCTTGTGGAGGTGTTCGCAGGCCGGCAGAGACCACAGGAAGCGGCCGAGTCGCTCGATGTTGCCGCCCTGTTGCAGGACTTCGCACACGCATGCTACTTGCTCTTGCGTAAAGCCGAATGTCGGAAGCATAGACATGGTTCGTCGCTGACCAAAAAAAAAAAAGCTGCGTCCGAGTTATCGATAACGACCACGGCGATTCTCGAGCAGCAGGCGCTCGAAGCCCATGAACGGCACAATTTCAGAAATGTCTTCGAATGCCGATAAAATCCTTCCCCGAATGAAAGCGAGGCAGAAAACTTCAGATCCGCTCAAGCGCGAGGAGCATGCCGTATATCCATCTAAAAAGTACGAGGGAAAGTTTTCCCTCCCGTGTGAGCAGCTCGCCGTCTTTTCTGTGCCGTTTCAACATAGCGTACTCCCGACTACGAAGCTCGCTCGCTCGTTTTAATAATATTATTCTAAGCTGGCAAGAAAACCGATTATGTGAACTCTGATTGGTTGGTTATCCGACCCGGGGACGGCGAGGATAAGACAATAGTTTTAGTCAAATTATTCGCCATGGTTACGCTGTCATTCAAAGTAACCCGATATGCTTTGAGGTGGCTCCCTGGACTGGCTGACTGATTATTCCCTTCATTTAAAACCCGCCCACCGATAGAAATAATAGCCTCGATTTTCTCTGTATATTCGATTTTTTTTTTTTCTTTTTTCTTTTTTTCAAATCCAGGGTTTGACGGACAGTTGGAGTAACCAAAGAGCGCTCGACTCAGAAGCGGCGCTCCCATAGTAGGGGAGAGAAAGCCGCACTGAAAGTTGTGCACTCAGAGAGTACACACACCACGCAAAACCGACACCCTGTACCTGTCTTGTAACACACCGCGTTCTATATGAAAGGTGCACATAAAAAGTTTTTGCATGTGCACAACGGATTGTGCGAACATACATTTGAATTGGGCCTACGTGTAAAATTCCCAGTGCTAAATTAACCCTTACAGCGTTCTTTTTGGTCCAGCCCACTAATAAGTGTTCATCCAACCCTGGAAATTCTGCAGAACAGGCATACTAAACGACACGTCTATTCGTTATTGTCATTATTGACAAGCACTAATATCGGCGATATCAATACAATTGCAAATACATTAATGACAATCGTTGGGTTGCTTTTTTTTTTTTTTTTTTTTTTTTTTTAAACATTTGTAACAGAAGAGTAGTTTCTGAAAGCATGGCTCATTGATGATGCATCCGGAAAATATAGGCCTATAGGCGGAAATCGGGTATGTGGGCAGAGGCTTTAGCGCGCAGGTACTCAAGCACCAAGCTCTCGTTTGGAAGCGGCTCGCAGCTCAGAGCGCGCTTTAAAGAGAGAAATAAACCGGACGCCGTTCTACAGCAGGCATGCAGGTCAATACGGACAGTAACCTCTGCGAGGCACGCCTTCTGCCGGTAAGACAAGTGTGCAGGCTATCACTAAAACGCCTTTGCCCAACGGTCCATCGCTTATTTCCACATTTATTTTCTGGCATGTTAAGCACAGTCGTCCGAAATAATGACAATTGACTTTTTGATCGGATGAAAACGGTGCAGAATCTGACTGCCGATTAGAACCCACAGCAATGACGCAATGAATGTACGGCGTAGAATTGGACTTAAATGGCTTGAATTCGACCCAAAGGACTTAAAGGAACATTGCAGGTGTAAATTTAAAACCTTTTTTTTTTTTTTTTGTTAATTTATCTCGGGGGATTTTTGCTGTCCGATTGCGCACAACTCTATCAGCGTATCACAGCAGGCGAGGTAGGCTCTCTCTCTCTCTCTCTCTCAGACACACACACACACACACACACACACTATCACAGATGAGCACACGCGCAAATGGCACAGAAAACGTCTTCGTCGGTGATGCTCTCTGATCTCGAGTTAACGATGTAACTTCGAGACCACAAGAAAGTGCGGATGCAGTCACGTGTCGTGCGGGATGATAAACTCGCTGACGCCTGTAGGAGAAACGTCAGGTGTGTAAAGGATCAAGAGGTGTGCCAATGTTGTTTGATTTCTCCACGTTCACTGGAGCCGTGCAGGCGTGTGATGTGGGCGCGAGAGGAGACACGCACACCGTCTGACATGTCACACGGGCATAATTACATTCATTTCACAAAAGCATGGCGCATGTCTAGAAAACCTGCAAAAATAAGCCTATAAAGACAACACGACGACACTGTTTTTTAATATACAAAATGCGTTATCTATTAAATGTATCTAATGACCGTAAATAGCTATCATTGAGGAATCTCTCTCTCTCTCTCTCTCTCTCTCTCTCTCTCTCTCTTTCTATCTCTCTAACACACTCACACACACACACTCACACACACACACCCTATTAATTACATAAGAGATATGGAACTGCTTACATTCTTTCTTCATCTTTTTTTTTTTTTAAATATGCAATTTAACAAGCTCGAAGATTTAAGTGCAAACATAAAATGCTATATATTTCTACATGTCTGCCTTGCTGGCATGTTTATAAGACAGCTTTATAAGAGCCCAAACTAAAATGTGATTTCATTTGGGAAGCGTTATACGTAAAGGTTCATAAAATTGTCAGTTGCTCTTACGCTTAACTAAATTACCAAGATACAGATCTGTGATATTATAAATATACTGTAATATTTGGCGCCAACAACAACAACAACAACAACAACAATAATATATGTTTCTTTATATTGACACTTTATATAAGTTGTACTGCTAACGCATTCTGTTTGAACTGTGGCTAATACTTGAAGAGATCAAAACGAGACCAACACGTCATCATAAGCGAAAACCTAAACGAAACTCCAAAAATCTATTTATAAAAACTCTGTTATTTATTCTACTTGTCAGTTGCTGTGTAACGGATGACTAGCCCGGTCATATAAATGATTACGCATTGGAAACGGAACCTGTATACTGTTCTCCGGACAGTTGTGATTAAACATCACAGTGCCCTTGAACAAGTTTTCATTTTTATTTTTTTTTATTTTACTTAACAAATGTGTTGGTTAATGATTGATGTGCAGAACGCGTTTATTTGCACGGAATATTACAAATTGAATACAGATACTTTTCATGAACTATTTGATAATGCCTTTTGAATATGAATATGAAAATAATCCACATGCTTCCTAATGTTTGAGGGCCTTAAGTAACATTTCAACCTGCAGGCAGACCAACCAACATCGGCTAGAATTAATAAGCACATCCTCACAACAAACAAAAGGTTACATAACAGATGCATATTTATGTATCGATAAAGCGCCATGACGTCAGCGTGCATCACGTCAATCGTGCACGAACAAGCTGGAAGGCTTTTGAATGTATATAGAGGGGTTTGATTGGGAAGTATCAGCCCTTTACTCCAACTCGGACTGGCAGTGACATGGCCAATCAGGACTACTCGTCTCGTCTTGGCAGTGTTTGTAAACAGCTTGTTTCCACGGATCGTTGTGATCAGAGCGTCCCGAGAGCCGCGCGCCGCTGATTATTACAGCGCTGATGAATGGGGATCGCGTTTCGTCTAATAGCCGCCCCCCTGTTTTCACAACCTCCCGGCACTCACCCGAGCGCGCACACAACGACCTTTACTAATTGGACTGATTAGGGCAAGATGGGATTTCCAAAAAAAAAAATCGGGCGGCCAGTGCAGGACGCTGCTTTGCTCCGCGTGACAGCAAGGAAGCGGCTCGATGAGTTGCATTCCTGCAGCAATGTCATGCTTCTCGGCGAGAACATGAATTCAACCCAGACGCTTGGTGTCAGCATGCATTTCAGTGGAAAACGAACGCAAGCCATCACGCCTGCAATCAACATAGATATGCGTATTAGGAGAGGATGATTGTTAGTTAGGATCACGAGTTCAAAAACAGAAATGATAATAATAAGAAGTCGGAGCAGACCGTTTGCGCCTTCCCGAAATGCCCAATTCAGGCACAAATCCAGTCCGATTCTCGATTGGTAGATTTAGGGCAAATGCTCTCTTTGATGAGTCCTGACAGAACTTTAATAAGCATGCACTTTAGACTGCTCATTACGGTGCAGGCCGCTCCCCGCAAATAATGCGTTTACTCATCCGCTCAACAATGAACAATTTGGGTTAAACGGTTTGTTTTTGTAGCTTAAATAGCACGCATCGCGCTCTCGAACTACTGGGTGCGTGGGGCAGGAACACTTGATTTGTGTTTGGACTCCGTTGTCCCAAGAGGCGCCGGCTGCGCGTGA
Organism: Olivaichthys viedmensis; assembly: GCA_028565825.1. NCBI lineage: Eukaryota > Metazoa > Chordata > Actinopteri > Siluriformes > Diplomystidae > Olivaichthys > Olivaichthys viedmensis. The sequence continues at coordinate 8,838,142 of JAOUQW010000038.1, read as the reverse complement.
CATCTACGGGATCTGGTCAGTGTCCGCGCGACGGCAGGCGTAACCCGGCACTTGGGCCACTCTCTGCAACATAGTGTGAAACAGAGCAGGGTGTAACGGAGCGCACGGTGTAACCGGCCTGACTGAGAGTTCCCGCCGAAACGCACAAGCTCCGCTCCCATCCAAAAGCCACTGCCGCACTTACCTCCAAAGATTTTCTGCAAGATTTTTCCATGCGCGCTTAAGTGTCCGCTCGACCGCAGACCGCTAATACACGCTTCTTCATGAAACGAACCCGTCTGATTTTTATTTTAAAATGACCCTAAATGATAGGCAATTAATTATGATAACAAATGAAATGAGCTTACAGTCAAAATGAAGTTAAATACCCATCGCCATGTTTCAATACTCCGCACTATAGGCGCTAAACGAACGTTATTCTTAGAACAGTGATCGCAGGAAGTCAACGGGAATTGAGATTAAAAGTAAGATAAACACTTCTGCCATTTATCCTGTATATTCCCCACCATATATCCCATACATTACAATGATCCCCCAGACTACTATGTATAATATAATATTTTGGTTATACATATTTATTAGGTTTTATATTAATATAAATATTTTAAGGCCAGAGGTGTTTATTGGTGGGGATTGGTGTGGTCCCTATTAGATCAAAAAATTGGTCAGAAAATTCTGAGTTGTTGTGACCCCCTAAATATATATATATATTTTGTTTCATTTTTGATCAAGGCTTTTATCACTGTAGATTCCAGTGCACGTACTTTGTATAACACTGAACAGGGCGATAATCTAGAAATCTATCAAACAGGGTTTATTATACCCTCTACAGAGATGTAACTTGGAATCTTTAAGTCTTACTTGTTTAATATGTAAATACTATGAAAAACAGTATTAAATTAGGTTGTGTCATTATTGTTTTATCAAGTGAAATGTTACCTAAAATAAATGAAATGACTTCTATACATTTTTTACATTTTGAATAAGGTTATTATTATTATTGTATAGGAGACTATAGCCATTGCTAATTTTTTTTGACATAATCTGGACAGGCTAGGCTGTCTGTTGGTTAATAATATCAACTTTAGCAGTTCAACATGCTGCCCTGTCACTGTTTTCGTACTCCTGTGACCTTGACCTTTTACAAATGCTGTGTCATGGAGCTTAATGAATATGAACATAGCTCTACAACACTTTATGAAGTCTGATGAATACACAAAGATAACACATTGTCAAATAAGCTCACGCAGGAGTATTAGCTTTGAATAGAAGGTACTTCTTTATGTGTTGTAGCCTACTTGTGAGGTAACTGAGTTAGACCATATCTCCAACTGGTTACATACACATTTGCAGGTGTCTTTATTTCTACATGCATTTTTCTCTTTAATTCTTGCATAAAGCGTTTGGTATGTATAGTTAGATTTGTATGATTTATTTTGACAGTCATCTAAAGTTTTCAGCAAAGCGCTATCACTTAATTAGTATTCACATGTGTTGTATAAACTTCATGGTAGTTTGTAGCTTCACCTGAAACAGGAAGTTCATGTGGTGTCACAAGCCATATGTCCAGTAAAAGCTCACAGACACAGTCAGTCCATGAGAAGTGTAGAGAAGACACTGTACAACACTGTAGACATTGCATGTTACGGTCTAATAGCCATTTAGGATCTATGAAGATACATAGCCCATGCTAGCTCATAGAAGTCATTTTCACTCCAGACATGGTTTGAGTTAATATTATTATCTGTATTAAATTACCCAAATGTAAAAAATTCTTTTTTTAAAAGGAGAAAACACAGTATGTCTGGTTATGTGTTCAGAAAATCAACTTGTACTGGGACAGGAGGTTCTATAGACAATTCACACTTAAAGGTGAGCAAAAATGCAAGGAAAATGCAAGCAATGTACTGCTTTATTTTATTTTCTTATTTCCTATTATAGCATGGCCATTAATATTAGTAGGTAATTCATTTATTGCAATTGGTCATAATTGTAATGTGGTGATATGAAACCACATATGGTAAAGATTTGTGCTTTTTAAAAAGCTTTTCAAATTTTGGGCAGGCACATGAACATAAGGTTTATATATTTCAGGATCTCATTAGAAAATTCTGTTTAAATTCAGAGTCATGTTAATTTGGCTTATGAAATATAAACATTTGTTCAGGAAGTTAATGATTATTTGGCGTGTGTGTGTGTGTGTGTGTGTGTGTTTGCATATAATAATTTACTACTGTTGTATAGAGTGCAAGAAATCGTATTTGGTAAAGCTGCTCTCCATATTACAACTACTACAAATAGAAATAACAACTGAATTTCTCACCCCTTTTACACCTCAATCTAGAGGTGGAGTGTCTATTTTAATCCTTCCAAAATTAATAGGAAGTCATTTAAAATTTAATGGCATCACATTCACAAAATGCAATAGGCATGGCTAGTCTCTATAAAATATTACAGAATAACTATTACATAACTAATATAATTTTAGTTAGAACATTCTGAACTGAATAGGCCTTTGAAAAGTAGCTGTTGACACTCCACCTTAACTAAGAGTGAGGTGACTAGAGGCCTTTTCACTATTCAAGCTTTTTTTCCGGTTTGAACGTAAAAAGTTTGGTAGAGTAGAAACACATGTTCACATTACTTACCTCCAAAGTTTGTTCTTGTTTCGCACTTCTCTTGGTCAGCATTAGTTTCCATCAACACTAAAGTGGCAGAGAGTGAGACAGGTTTGATGGTCGGTCTGCCACACACTGGAGACAAAACAGAATGGCGAACCAGCTGGTGAGATTATTTCAGGCATGTGGACTTTGTAACATACATTATTGAATTTCCAGTTTGGGTGCAGTATCATTTAGTTATTGTTATCTTTTTGCATATAGCTACAACTGTCAATAGTATAGTGTCTTGTGTGACTGAATTATTTTATACAATTACTTTTAGAAACAGTCTGAAACATTTATTTATTCATCACTGATTATCTTCATCCACTGATTATTTTTATTGGCTTTAGTGGACTCATTTGTCAACAAGATTTGGGTACAAGTACCAAATTAGTAAAATATTATCTGCATTTTTTTTTTCCATGTCTATTCTCAAGGTATGATGGTGGAGTTAAAGTCAGTAAGTTGTGGCTGAGCAGTAAGAGATGAGTGTGTGTACACGGTACTGACGTGCACCACTGCATGCCCAAAGAGGCCAAAAGTGTGGGAATCTTCAACGAAAAGAGCAGGATTACTGTAAATTGCTTACAAATTGTAATAATACCTCAAGCTCAGACTACCCACAATCTTGTATGTTTGTGCACATGAATACACATACACACACAGATGATGGATAGCTGCATGTGTCCATTCCAAAACTGCTACCCGAAATTAACTCATGAATATTCATTCACTCTGGGTTATTAGTGTCCGGACAACTGGAACCTGATGTTATAAATTCTTTTCCAGTTTATTTCATTAACAGAAGTGGGTGAAAGATTTCCTTTAAAAATAGTTTGATAAAGTTATTTTAACTTAGGGTAAGTTTCAAAATAGTAGAGTCAAATAGTACACACACTTGCACATCTCATAATTAATGCAACTGCTCCGCCCGTTTTGGTCTGTACCATGTCTCTATAAGTAGTGTGAATAAATCCTTCTGAGTACTGGGTGGATAAAGTATTAATCATGCTTAAAATCCATTCTCTGTTCTTTAGCGAGAAATAAGAAGTTCAGTCATTAATTTTCTGTATTCTATAGGTTGAGTATTCTGTAGTTTGAATATGCTGTAGTTTATAACTCTTGCCCAGCTCTTACACACAGTACTTACACAATAATCCAATTACACAATGATGATTATTGTTTACATCGCATTCAACCCACCCAACATACATTTTAATTTGTCATCATGATAATTTTCCAAAAATTAACTGACTTCTTGTTTTAAAATTACATATTTATTTTCTTAAAATAATCAAAGTATTTGATGGTATTCAGCATTTAATTTTGTAGCTAACACTAACATGTAGGAAATGGTAATATAATATTGTCCAACTCTATTTATACCTTCACCTAAGAACAGAAAAAAACAGGCTGAGCTACTGGAAAACACAGCAAACATTATTCATATTAAGGACGAATTGACCAATCAATGACAGGTACACTCTCAGAAAAAAAAGGTACTAAACTGTACCTTTACTTGTCACATCTTTTGTACCTTTAGTATGTATCTTTTACCTGGGAAGGTGCATGTAGTGTACATTTAAAGCTTCCCTCTAAAAGTGAATTAAAGGTGGTTAAACAGTGGTCCTTAAGGTCTAATTATGTACCTTAAATTTTGTTTAAAGGCACAGTATATTCACATTTCCAGGCGAAAGATACATACTAAAGGTACAAAAGATGTACACTTGAGGGAACCACCCCAGCGACAAAGAAAGGTACAGTTCAGTACTTTTTTTTCTGAGAGTGTAGAACATTTAAAAATACTTTTGTTTCTATTCGAGTTTCTGTTTTTGTTCAAATGTATATGTATATGTTCTGTGGGACAGTACAATAGATGCCAGTGGAGTCATAGCGGACTGTTCTTGCAGAGCCATATTAGCTCTTTACTTGTAGATGGAGCAGATGGCTTATTGAGTCCCAGTCACATGGAAAGCTAAGAATTACTATACTACACATACCATGCTCTGAGCTTTGTGCTGAAGTCAAAGGATCATCTTCAGGATATACAGACCTCTACAGGAAACGCTACATTTGGTGTGATGTGTATGTGTGTATTAGTGTGTGGGGGGTAGCTGAAACAGTAGTGAGGACAGTGGTGCTCGCCCTAGTACTAAGGCATTAAAGAGGACTTTACACCCATAGGTCTGAGCAGATAAAAAAGCCAGGAGGCTCCGAGAGGGCGCGCCAATCTAAATGCGTTCCTCAGCGCGTGCTACAGCTGGCCCGACAGACACTAAGCAGCAGCATTGGGTTAAACTTCATCCGTAATCAGCACTGTAGCTGAAACAGGGGCTTAACCTTACGTGTAGAGTACACACAGTGACAACGTAGCCTGCAGATTCCTCTGGAATTAATTAAAATAAGTTTCAACCTGTATTATACAGTATATTAGAAAATAGCTCCAACAATTGACAAGTAACGCAACTGTTAGCAATTGTTTGCTAATCGAACATTCCACATCTGTTTGACCGATGTCTGTCAGGGCACAGTGGACATGTTTGATGAAGTAGATTGTGCTACTAGCAATAAAAGCACTATAAATAGCGAGTAACCTCTAAACTCCCATAGCAAAGGTAGCACTGTCCTCCGTGTAAGCAAGAGGCCCAAGGATGAATTATTTATGACTCCATATGAAGCAACGACCCAATATCAATGGGAAATGTCTTTAGGAATGGAGGGAGAGTGTTTGCGCTTCTGGCTTCCTGCAGTTCTGTGCATGGGGTTCACCTGAGGGAGCACAGAATGGGGGTCAGGCCTGGGTCTGCCGGCCAGCTACGGCCCATGCTGAGGAGGGACATGCTTCCACAGCCATATTTACATCAACTACAGTAATAAAATATCAATAAAAGCAGAGAGCCAGGCACCTTATGGTAACTCAGCCCAGACAAGTGGCTGTGCAGCTGTTCCGAGTCTGCTGGCAGACCCAGGGAGGGAAAAGGAGTCTTTGGAAACAAATAGAGCACACTGGCCTAGTCTGAGCTCTAACTGAAGTAATTCGATTTTGACCTGATTGATATCATCAGTGACAATTTTTATCAGGGCTAATCGTAAACATTCACTGAGTTTCATTACCTTCAGTATATGAAAGTGTAGGAGACAAGTAAATACTTTAGATTATTAAATGGATGATATAATTAGTTAAGGGGGTAAAAGTATTCTTGTTGCCATTTCATGAGGGGAAGTCACATGAAGTACTTTAACACATAAATGGCTGCAAAATAGCCAAACAAACCGGACTCACTAGAAGCTAGTCACACTAATGACCACTAAACCCAGGATGTTCCTCACCCTTCACCACAGTTAAACACAAGGGTGAAATTAGTGAGGGCTACATTCCTGTGGAACAACCGTTAATGAGTGTATGTATCAGTGGAAGGTCAGTGAGGTCCCGGGTAAGATGGGATGTGCGATTACGTCTTAACATGCCTTTTTATTAACCAGTCATTCTTGAGAAACTAAAACCATGCGGACAGAATGCAGGCAGCACATAAAAACACATCAACTACTTTGATGTTTCATGACTGACCCCTCCGTCACAGGCCGCTGACACTTCATACTGTTCTACCTCTCCAATTCCAGTCTAAAATCTGCCCCCGCGTTGAGTATAAATGATAAATCCAAATGCACACATTGAATTCATATACACTTTCCTCCAGTGGTCTTTTTTTTCTTTTAGCCAAGTGGAAACATAATAAGTTAGCATGAGCGTTCTAACTTAAATTCACCTGTAATTCTATTAACATGGAAGAAGTAGGAGGGTTAATTAGAGTTGTGTTTGTAAGTGGGAGTGTTCTTCTAATGGTTTCTTTGGAGACCATATGTCCTTCATGTCAGCTAAAATTCTACAGTTACAGTAAGGGCTAGTGTGAAAGACAGACAAGCTGCATAATAAGAGGCCTTGGGGCTTTTTAAGCAGATCTCCCCGTATTGCGTTACCGTCAATAAATTCAACCCCTGCGATAGTGCTGACATAAATTAGGGGCCCTGTTCTCCTCTAACTGTTTCTCCAAAGGTGTAATTGTGCTGAGCCACATTTACCAGCTTCTCCACACTTTGGCAGTTCTGCAATTAGATGTCTATTTCTCCAGCAAATGCCTGCTCTCCTTGGGTTGCTGATATCAAAAGGCTCCTAAAATTTATATTCCCCCACAGAACATAAAAGCTAGCACAACATTTGGAACTTGACGTTTGCAAATTTGTTAATGCTGTGAACACTTGGGGCGCTTAGTGTGTTTTCACTACACTTGTGGACATTTGTGCCATCCACTGTGTAGTTTCCTCATCTGGTCCTGTTTTGCGAGATCATAAATGCACAGATAACAAAGAGTCAATTTGGATTTGTAAGTAAAATGTTTTTTTGTGTGTGTGAAATATATATATATATATACATATATATATATATATATATATATATATATATATATACACACATATACACATACAGGTTGCATTGACTGCATTGCTCAATTTTCACATGGCCAAAACAAAATGCTTTGTTGCATATTTCTTGAGGTGTAAGCACTTTCTTGTACATCTCAGCATTTTTACACTCTTTTAGACCCATCCAGTTTGGTTTCTAATTTAATAATTTTAAGCTACTTAGAGCAGGAAAGGAACACTTTAATGAGAAATGTGTAAATGGAGCTATCTAAAAATCAGGATCAATGCTAATTCAATGTGACAAGGCCCTCAGACATTTTTCACCTTTTAGGTTTGCACCCTCTTTTAGTGTTGCATTTATGAAGACTAGTTTGTTGACTCTCCATAATTGATTTTTCCAATTTCTTTTGTACAACATGACTGCATGCACACAGAGAATGGATTTAAATGGGTGTATTCTTGGGCTCGGACAGGCCTCGATGGTAGCCAGAGTGAGAACTACGCTTTGAATGAGACCTCCATGAGAAATATAACACCCGTTCTTCTTGCACTTTTGTTAAAATATACACTCACTGAGCACTTTATTAAGTGCTAATATACTAATACTGGGTAGGGGCTCCCTTTGTAGCCCATCCGCCTCAAGGTTCGATGCGTTGTGCGTTCTGAGATGCTTTTCTGCTCACCACAATTATACAGAGTGAGTTACCGTAGCCTTTCTGTCAGCTCCAACCAGTCTGGCCATTCTCCGTTGACGTCTCTCATCAACAAGATCTGCAGAACTGCTGCTCACTGACGTTTTTTCTTTATTGTACCAGTCTGAGTAAACTCTAGAGACTGTTGTGCGTAAAAATCCCAGGAGATCAGCAGTTTTAGAAATACTCAAACCAGCTCGTCTGGCACCAACAATCATGCCACGGTCAAAATCACTGAGATCACATTTTTTCCACATTCTGATGGTTGATGTGGACATTACCTGAAGCTGCTGGCCGTATCTGCATGATTTTATGCATTGCGCTGCTGCAACATGATTGGCTGATTAGATAATTGCATAAAAGAGACAGGTGTGTACAGGGGTGTACAGGTGTTCCTAATAAAGTGCTCAGTGAGTGTATTTGCACTTAAAATTCTCAAGAGACTCAGAGCTCCTAACAATGACAGTGACCTACATGTGTAGCTAGTGTAAAGGTGTGCGTAAGTGTGTGAGACACAGACACACAGTGTGTGCAGTGACGCTGCTGGTTGGAAACTCACTGCAGGACGTGTTGGGTGGCCGAGTTCCTCATCTGGAGCTGATAGCGCAGCGGCCCGGGAGCATTGGGGCACGCGGGACTGAGCCATGCCACCTGCAAAGAGGTAGAGGTGGCAGCTGCCAGCCTCGGGGGCAAGAGGCCATCTGGAGCTGGGGGCAGAGAGAGGGAGAAGGAGAGAGAGAGGGGAGATGAAGTAGTGCAGACATAGGCCAAGTGCAGGGCAGCATATGCTCCTGAGCAGTAGTGTAACACTGCTAGTGGTGACGTAGTGTGGCTGAGTAGGACACATGATAAGATAGAACAGCATTGTATCAGGCATGCACTCATACTCCAAACACAAACAGGTAATTTATTGTCATTTTGGTAACAGATCAAGGCTCCAACATAGCATATTTCTCTTACGACTCTAAATAGTACACAAGTCAGAAGCTAGTGTTTCACTTGTTGGAAGTGGAACAAAAAAAAAAAGAATGAGAAGCTCCTTAACAAGAAAGTCAAGAGAGAGAGAGAGAGAGAGAGAGAGAGAGAGAGAGAGAGAGAGAGATTGTAAATTACACTTCTAATGGCATGGCTCCTTCTGTTTCTGATACTCCTCCACCCCACATTCTAGACGTGACATCTGACTGAAGAAGTGTGAAGCAGCCAATCATGAGAACAACCTGGCAGACTATGGAAGACCACAATAGTGAAAGACCTTGAAAAAGACCAAAAACAACCTCTAAGATATAGGCACAGATGTGCCAAAGACTACCAAAAGCGTAAAGTAGACTAGACCTTGGAGAGTTTACTACGATATGCTCTTATGTAACCAGACCCTTCTGATCTTGAGGTTTACCAGCGGGTTTTCCATACACTTGTGGGACAAGGTGTTGGACAAGTGAGATGAATATGAACGTCTGATATAAACAAACAACTTTAAAAAAGGAAATGTGCATGATCCAAAGCATGGCAGATTATCTGGGAAACACAGTGGCACAGGCATGCATGGGTGACAGTGGAAACTGGAATAAACTTCTCTTTATTGATATTGTGGGTGCAGACAGAAACCAGCAGGATGAATTGTGAAGTGTACAGAGACATCATCTGTACTGCTCATCCTCAACTGCTTTAATCTAATCCAATGCCTCCAAACCCATTATCTTGAAGCAGGCCAGAGATCCTAAACATACTGCTTAAGTTTTTCAGGGCCAAAAGTTTCAGGGCCAAAAACTGAATTGTCATTGACTGCCGAATCAATCTGAACTCCGACCTGAATGCCATTACAAACGCATTTCATTTATGGAAAACAAGCCAGAAGAAAAAAAGTCCCCAAAACAAACAGTGAGCTGAAAATGGCTGCATTACAGGCCTGGCAGAGCATTACCAGAGATGATGAGTCACAGACATCAGGATGACTCAGGCAATCTTCCGGCAATCACAGGTTGCAAGGATTTGCAACCAATTATTGAATATGACAATTTTATTTAAAGTCATATTAATCATTTCAGTTACTTTTGGTCCCCCCTCTACATATAAAAGGACTGTTACTGCCATTTGGTTCAATTAAATAAACATGAAAATACACACATGGTAAAGCTGTGAGTCCTGAATCCACAGAGCCAAAACAACAAAAATCGTGTCACTGTACAATATACTTGCAGTGTATATGTACTGACATCCGCACACTTTCCACTATGTTTTAATTAATAACTGCGTGTTATGAAAATATACCCTGTGAAATCAAGGGCTAAATCACAAATTGTATTATAACTGGTGATTAAACATTATACATTTCAATTTTAGAACATTTCATAGCAAGTTACAGCGATTCTTATGAGACGACTACAGTAATAAAAAATACTGTATGAAAAATGTGATCTGAGCTATGATTTAAATCTACAAACTATAATAAACACATTTACAAAGCTTGAATCTTACTATTCTTTTCTATATTTTACATACAAAATTTGTAAATGTTTCTGGACGGTTGGTCAAAAGAAACTTAAGAGACTGACGAATGTTATCACTAATCTTATCACCTTTTAAAAGGTTATTTATGCTAGTTACATTTTGAATATCCCAACCCTATAAACATCAAAGTCCTTAATGCTAATGTATAATGCAAAATGCTACAAAATGCTTATGCTTTCAAAGGGCACTTTTCAGCATGATTTGTACGCTGTTATAACAAATTGCAGAAAGATCTGAAGACATCCATTATGAAGGAAAACAAGCTGATTCCGCTGCCTGCAGCAACACTTGGTGAGGACTCCAGGCCAAGTCATCTGTTTTGAGGAGCAATCCAGCCAGCATCTGTTTCAATAATACAACACTCCAGCAATGGGAGCGAGGCTCTCTTCTTAAGTGAAGGTTCATTCTCAATCAACATCCCTCTCATGCAACCACAAGCACTCAATAACTGTTGATTACTTAAGTCATTTTGTGCATGCCGAAATAAAATCGCCTCTGTGGAATACCAATTGCACTTGCAACGACTGGAGCTTCGGAAAACAAAAAGGGTCAACCAGGGCGCAGTTTACAAAGACGAAAACTCCCAGCACTCCCGGCCCCCAGAGCATAGGCCGGTGAGCGGAATAAGATCAACTAATATTCTGAGCAATTACGTGAGGAGAAAATATGCTAATGCCCTGATTGATGAGCAAGCAGCCTGCCAATGATGTCAGTAAACACAAGGATTCTTTGAGGGACATTCAAAAGCTTGCTGTGCCCATCCTTCATCTGGGTTGACGGGAGGAATTGGAATGAAAAGAAGGAGTGGTGGTAACACAAAGGCAATGTAAGTGGCATAACCCAGTGTTTCCATATGCTGGCATATAAGAGTGGGGGCCGGCTTTAGGGGGTCAACCTCATCACTCAAGTCAGCAGGGCTCTTTTGCTGCCAAGCTCCAATTTTCATAATGCACTTGCACTTGGGTTAGGCTCGAAAAGAGCTGGACGCTGGGATGCAAGCCCTAATAGAGGGAGCGAATGGAGCTTTCCTGGATGGACGTCGGTATTAAAAGCCATTCTGCAGTTTTCACCCATCTGCCTTTGCTACTATAGCCCGGTTAGGAATAAGTGGCCAAGCGGCCATAAACGTAATGATGATGATGAGCATATGGACTGGCCTGAACTGCAATCCCACATCCTGCTCCACTGCTAACCGAACCTGGCTGCTTCAAAGTTTGCAATTTTTTAAAAAGAAATTAACATGTATAAAGACAGATGCATGTTTTTTACGCACTCAGGGCATTCGGTACCTAAGAAAAGGTACCAGTGCAAAGCTGAATGAATATAGTGATATTCAGGGTGTATTGTAACTTCAGTCCAAGAAACAGACAAAGAGAGAAAGAGATTAAGAGAAAGAAAAAAAAGAGAAGCAGACAAAGTGAGAAAGAGAGCGAGAGCAACAGATACAGCAAGAGTTTCCACTGAACAAAGACAACCAGTTGACAAAAGAGTTAATTCCTTACAGACTTATTTCATCAAACAGTCGGCATGGAGTTTCCCCTTTGTTTCGGCTCCCTCCTTCCTCAGGTATATCAAAAGTGTCACTAATCATTTTAAACTATTCACTTTTATGTTTCCTCTGGATCTCTTAGCTTTCTCTTCCTTCTGTTCTTTGATATAACAAGGACAGTTCGAGACAAGGCTTCAGTTCAGCTACAAGAAGCCTAAAGATCTGGCTGAGGGGAGTGGAGGGAAACGTGTGGTATTTAAAATTTATACTTCATCGTGTCTTTGTTTTGAACTTGAACATATTTCTTGCAGAACTTCAACTTTGCTCTTAGCCTGTTGTTCATGGAGGCCATGCCGTGAGATGCAGCCTTGGTTTTGATGGTCGGCACTAGAACTAACACAGCATTTCTGGGTCAGATAAAGTACCGTAGAGCATGTAAGCTCTGGTTGCATTCTGTTGAATTGATCAGAAGATACAGTCTCTGAGAACCAGGCTTGATTTATCTCCATTGGAAAATGAATAAGGAGCATAGCACTGCGTTTTTGGCCTTGACATTTGTTCACAAAACACACCTTCCCTTCTGGTATCTGAAAACTGGTATCTTTTTGTTGGACCCAGCTGGTTTTGAGGGACGGCATAATAAGAAAGGCTGGCAGTGAGCATCATGGCTGGGTAGTGACAGGTGAAAGTTCTCCTCCTGGTTTTACTAGGATTATGAACAATTGCGGAGGTAGGCTTCTTTCGTGTTCGTATGCCACAGATTTGGCTTTGATCAGTGGAGATGTCTGCTGTGGAGGGTGGAGGTGGATTATCATATACACTGCCTGACATCTCCCAGACATCTGGGCTGGAGGAAAAAATGATCAAATTGGTCAAATTGGTATAATAAAGAGTCCTTCTATGTGTGAGAGGAAACCCCGCATGACTTATGGCTCCCCATTGATCCCAGAGGTAAGACATAAACAGGGAAATGTATGTGTGTGGGTGTGAGAGAGAAAATAGGTAAACCAATTAAACCTATTCTCCAGATTTAAGGAGTCGAATGTTAAGAGGCCCAAATATTTAACACAGACTACAGAGTAAAACTCCTGTACCGAACCCAGCTCCAACCTGATCCTTAGCCATATGAGTGTTCATCAATCCTTTTTCTCTTTTTCTCCAACCCAATTCAGTGGAAAAAAAAATCCCTGCTCTGCTCTTTATCACCCTATGGCTAATTTAGCCACATATAACCCAGTGCCTAGTGCATGCTTCCCAACACCCACCCTGTGTGTAAATCAGTGTAATAAGTTCCCACACCATTAAAAAAAGGAAGCATGAACCGAGCCCTATTTAACCAATGACTTGTTACCTTTCATTTGCCATAAGAAGGTCATAAAAGAGAACATTCCAGGGCCATAAGAGTCATAATTAAAATCAACAACAATTTAACAGTGGGGAAAGTGCGACTCTTAAGCACAGTAATAAACTTCCAACGGTTGGTCTTGTCTTGCATGCCTTTGTGTGTGTGTGTGTGTGTGTGAGAGTGTGTTATATGCTGTTGGAGCGGACAAGGCTGGTCTTTTAGATCATCAGCAGCAAGCATTGTTCTCTGTCAGGCAGCATATGTGGAACGTCTCCCCGCTGGCCTGGTGGTGAGAGCCTGCTCCTGCGTGATCAAACGCCTCACGCTGCCTCGTGCCGAGAGGTGTGATTGAGCGCTGGGGCTGGAGAGAACCACCATGCTCCAGGTTACATATGAAAACCTCAAGCTGTTTGGATTTAGAGGCTTAAGAATGTGTGACAGATTGTCCAAGTTTATTGTGTCAACTCTGATTAGAGTAACTCAGAAAATTTATAGACTTGTTCTAATCATTGGTTTACCTTTAAATGCTTTTTCTATCACTTGCATGGCAAAACCAGGAAGAACTTCTGTCAGTTGATGTTGCATTACTTAATCGAACAGAAAATGTACTGTATGTTTTAAATTATGGCTCATTCAACTGAAAACTCTTTTCTAAACACTTATCACAGAATTCTGGTGACCAGGTATGATTTTGTCACAAATTAATGTATACATGCTTTCCAGTGATTTACATGTTGATGCATGGTGCCATAACATACCTGCAATTAAAAAAAAAAAAATTAACAATCCGGCACCAAGCTTTGGTTCCAATGCTAACCTCCAGTATGTTGCTGCTTTTTGCTATGAGCCAACATTCACTAAGACTAATATGCAGCCTAACTCATAGTCACATCACCTTATATTTTAACCCTCGTTTTCTGTGGACTACTTAGCAATGGATGACCCATTGTTCTGCACCATCTCTTTAGATCTTATAGTATTACAATTGTAAAACACCAAGTATACCTTAGATTTGTCTAAATTATTACTAACAATAAGCCCCATTTCAGGAAACAGACACACAAAACTCCATCACATGTTTGGGGATATTCCTGAGGGTGGGTGGGGATGTAGAGATGGGGGTGCAAATAAGAGATGGTGGTCATGTGACAGGGGATCATGGTGGTCATTTACAAAGACCAGTCTTTGATATATTTATTTTACCTTGTTAATCCCTGTAATATAAATGTGATTTAAACAAAGAAATGGAAAGTTTTATGTTGGAAAAATATCCTTTATAGTATTGTTCTTTAAAACAGGTCATTTTAACCCGAGCAGGGCGTGGCTGTAGTGCACTAACCTGCTGGAGGGAGCGAGATGCTGGTGGAGGCGCTCTCCACACAACCCTGACTGTTGCAGCCTCTCACTCTCGCACTGTAGTTGGAGAAGGGAAGCAGGGCTCCCACAGACACCCAGTGGCCAGCCGCAACCGTGCTGAGCAATGCTCGCGTCTCCACGACCGGCACTTCTGTTTCACTCGAGTTCTCACCTGCAACACACAGCAACAAAAGTACATCATTGCATTTCCATCAACTACTATTATGCAATATTCTGAAGAGGAGATGAGAAGATTACATATTCCAAATAACTACAGCTAAACACAGTAACGAGCTACATTCGAAACCTCATAGAATAGAATGCTCCTTTATTGTCACATATACATATACAAGTACAGTACAGTGAAATTGATTCTTCGCATATCCC